>PVIC010003820.1:0-66449 GCA_004025085.1 Thryonomys swinderianus | reverse complement strand
ATATATATATATATATATATATATATATATATATATATATATAAAAAGAGAAACAAAGAAACCAGAACAGGTGAGAGATTTTTAACCGTTCATATCTAAATCCACAATAAACAATCATTTCTTTATAGAGGTAAGGGGGACAAATATAGCTATGGATACTTTCACGTATTTGCCATTGCTCTACACTACCCTCTAGATCTCTGCCAATCTTGGATCAACTTCCTTCCAAAGTAATTTTCTGGTTTTTTTCTTTTATCATGAATCTACTTCCGACAAATTCTTTCAGTATTCGCTTGTATGAAAATACCTTGTATGAAAATATGGCTTGGATCAAAATGTCCCCTAAGAAGCTTATGTGTTTACAAGTGAGGCTTTTAGAAGGTGACCATGAGGTCACTAACCTCATAAATGGATCTCTCTGGTAATGAGTTAACAGCTGAATGTGCTATTAGGGGCCTAGTTGGAAGAAGTCGCTCAAGACGGCCTTGACCTAGAAGGGCATATTCTTGTCCCCAGCCCCTTTTTCTCTGGTTGTTTCTGCTTTCTCTGCTTCTGGCTAGTATGAGGGGAGCAGCTCTTTTCTGCCATGCCATGTCCACCTTGGCGCCAGCCAGCAATAAACCCTGAAACCATGGGACAGAAGAATGTTTTTCTCTGTTAAGTTGTGTATGTCTGGTATTTTGTCCCAGTGTGAAAAGCTGACTATGCAGTGTCTTTATTTTGCCTTCTTCTCAAATTGTTGTTGGACATTCAACTGCACATTGACATTTGCTTTCATTCTCTGTTTGTCAGATACACTTTCATTGTGTTTTGCCTTTCATCGTTTGTGTTAAGAAGTCAGAATTATTTTGGGCTTCTTTGTTAGTAATGTTTTCCCCTGTTTTGCCTACTTATTCTTTTGATTTTGAAAAATCTGAAAAATTTGAAAGAAATAGTGCAGTGAAAGCCTATATATGCTTTACTATTATGCACAAGTAATTAACATTTTCACATTTATCTTTGTGCATCTTCCTGTGTTTCAGATCTTTTAGAATAAAAGGTAGAAGACTTTAGAAATTGTAAGTTGAATTTCATGAGAAGCTGATTATGAGATGAAATCTGGTAGCAGAAAGTTTCTTTAGGATCAAAACCTATGGACAGAGGGGAAATAAGGAGTAAGGAAATTTAAATGGTTTTAAACACATTACTTTGTCATTGCTGAAAGTGAAAACCAGCCTGTGAATGCTACACTCTAGAATGCGAGGAAAGAATTCTTGTTTTCCAAGTGACTTTTGACTTATAGGGCTAGTTAAGAAAGCAAAATCATCATGGAATTAAAATACTCAGTAAAATATTCAATAGCGAGCTATTTATAGCATTTGACCTCACTCAGAAACTCCTTTCTCTTTATAGCAAAATCTGCTCTAATCTATCTTACCCACAACTCTGCCAGTGGTTTTTGATTTAGAGAGTCTCTGACTATTTAACCAAAGTGATAGAAATATTTGAAAAAAGTTGTGGGCACTAGTGTTTTACTGCCACATGAAATTAGTCCTAGTATAGTAGCTTAAAACAGCACTCATCTATTATCTCAGTTTCTGTAGGGTGAGGAGTCCTGGTATGGTTTAGCAGAAGTGGTTACAGTCTCATGAGTGTTATAAATCTAAAATTACTGTGTTAGCTGGGACTATGATCTCTTCTGAGATGTGGTTGTTGGTAGGATTCAGTTCCTTATGATTATAAGGAAAAAGTTTTCACTTTTTAGCTTACTTTCAGTAGGGATAGTTCTCAGCTCCTAGAGATTACCGTCAGGTAACTTTGCTGCATGACCCCTCCGTAGGCAGTTTCCATATGGATGCTGTCTTCCTCCAGGCCAATTTGAAGATCACACTTCAGTCTGCTACAGCTGTGTCCTATATGACAAAATATAATTATTGGAGTGATTACCTCATCATACTCACAGTGCCCTTACTCACTCAACAGGAGCATAATATATTATGTATACCAGGGGACAGGAATCTTAGGGGCTACCTTAGAATAATACATACTGCAGCAAGATCTAATAATATTACTAAAAATGATATTTGGAGAACTGCTTAGTTCCTAGTCATAGGCACAGGTAAATAGCCCAGTTAAATGAAAACAAGCCAGACAGAAATGAGAGTATTTTCAAGGAGAATGATTTGGCTATCATATGATTAAAAGAAGCCCTTAGAAAAATGTTAAATGCTTTAGTTTTATTTTTAAAAATGCTCAGATACTGAGTCCTGAAACAAAGGACATGATATTCACTCTGAAAGAACTTGGAGAAATTTTGTCTAAGTACAATCAAAAGCTGGTTCATTTTTTGTGCTACTAATTGGAAGGCAATCATAGTTATAATAAAGGGAAGTAATTTCAGTTTTTTTGAAAAAATTAATTTTTAAAGACAAAAACACAACTCACCCCACTTACTATGAATTTTGATGTCTCTTTTAAGTTGCTTTATGTGGCTTTAAATTGGAAATAATTTCTCTGGAGTAAAAAAAGCTTGGATTTGAAAAATAAAACACATGATGTCTGGGGAGAAGACAGTTTGGTGTTTAGGCACTTTTGCCATCTAATGTTTGTCACTCAAAGATGCCACTCAGTTAAGAGAACAAAAGCTTTATACAATGAGGATGAGATACAAACGTCTCGTAGGTATAAGTATAGCTGGCTAGACTGAGCAAAACAGTACTTTTCTAGCCAGGGTCTTAATTTTTCCTGGGAATGATATTCAAAATTATTTATAAACAGGTATGGGAACTGACCGATCCAAATGGACCTCTTCCTAAAACAAATGGTAGGACCTTAGTAGAGAGGTTCAGGCAAAGACCACCCAATTTCAGTCATTTCATTTCACTCTGAGGCAGTGTCATACTGTATAAATGATTATGCTGAAATCACACTAAAGGAAGAGAGTAACTTCCCTGTGGAACTTGTGAGTCCAAAGCTTAGTATGTGAGCACATTTGAAAAGATTTAAGAAAACTTTCCCACCCCCAGTCTCCTCTCTTTTCTCAGAGTGACATTCCGGAAGGAAGCAGGAGTAGCTAGGTATATGGTGAGATGTGCATTTTAGGGTACTACCCAGGGAATACACTAGACAAGAACACAAGTTATTTTCATCTTTTGTCTTTAAAAAGGAAGTGAAGTGAGGAATATGTTTATAGAGTACTTTGTGGAGACAGGTTTTACAAAAATACTTTCTACTAAGAAGCAGGCTGTTTGAGTTTGGGGATATTTCCAAGGTAATGTTAGACAAGTTTCAGGTCTGAGGGCCATGCAAGCTGTGGCCCCAGAGTCAGTTCCTGTTTCATTCTTTGCACTAGGTCACTCATTTGATTCACCCTTGTCCTATTCTTTTTTTTTTTTGGAGACAGGGTCTCGCTTTGTAGTTCAGGCTGGCCCTGAGCTCACTATGGTGCCCAGGCAAGCCGCCACGAACTCAGCAATCCTCCTGTCTCTGCCTCCTGAGTGCTGGGATTACAGGTATGAGCCACCATGTCTGGCATTGTGGTATGCGGTGTTGATTGTTGGTGGGCATGTCTCCACGCCCAGCATTATATGTGGTTACCGGGGATCAAACTCAGGTCCTTGAGCTTGCAAGACAGGCGCAGGAACCACTGAGCTAACCCTCCGGCCCTTGTCCTATTCTTGCTTCAGACCTTTGACCACAGGTTGAAAGTTCTTGCTCCTCTTTTCTATGGGAACTCAGTTTATTGAAACACTGCAAATGTTCGCTTGTTCAGATGTATTTTCAAAGTTTTTGTTCCTATGTGTTTCTACTTATATTTTTAAAAGCATACAGGCACTATGTAACTGTGTGTTTATAAAACAACTCCCCAAATGCAGAACTATAAGGAGAAAGAAAGGAAAGGTCTGCTTTTTGGGCTTCCTGCCACCCACTTGTACTTTCTCCAGGGCTAACTGTTGCTCTTGGTCCTTCCACACTTATTCTGTGCATTTGTGTATGGACAGACACTCCCTTGTCTGAATGTGGTTTACAGAGTGACAGTTTAGGCAAAAGGAGGCCCATTGTGTTCATAAAAGGAGGAAGCTGTATTGTTCTGTAAATTTTTATTTCGCCTCACAGACTGCGTTAGGGAGTTTCCCATGAAAGGAGTTACAGTGAGTGGTATATAGAAGTGTGTTCAGTATAGCAATTGTATTAATATGAATTGAGTACCTGCTGCCCATCAGACAAAGCTCAGGCTCTTTGAGGATTGTATCTCTTAATTTTCATAGGTGCCACATACAGAAGGCAATTTTATCCTTTTCTTTTTACATTTGGGGAAAATGGAATCACTGAGGAGCAAAGGAATTTAGCCAGAGTTGCATTGCTAGGAAGCAGCATGCTACTTCTGAAGGCTTTGAATAGTATAAATATACTGCTGTATTTAATATTACCCTGTTCATACATAGGCTACTCTATTTTTTATTATTACAAGTAATGTTGCATTGGAAATCCTTGTTTATCAGTCTTTATGTCTCATACAAGTATTTCTATGGGAGAGAGCCCTAAAAGTACACTGCCTGTGTCACCATGTACATTTCAAAAATGATGGTTTAGTTAAGAGGTGACATGTTATATTAGTTATTATTTGTTCTGACCATGACCACATTCAGAGCATAATATCACACATTCATCTGCCATTCTTAAGAAATATCTGAGTCTTCAAGACTTAGTTTATCCTTTCAAATCATGACCTCTTTTTCTGTTTTCCAGACCCTATACAACATTTCCTTTTTCCATCTGCAAACAAGAATTGACTAGTTCATGTGTTGCTGTGCTCCAAATAACTGTTTATTTTATCTGCAGTTGATTAGAATAAGGCGGAGGTACTGTTGCGAGCAATCCTATTTGAGAAAATTAATTGGACGATTGGGACTATGACTAGATCGAGTTTTCCTGCCTGAAGACCAGCTATGACATATCTGGACCTGAGAACTTGACTTTTTATCTTTGCTTCTGGGAACAACAAAGACCCCAGTGGTCCCACATGCTGTGCTGCTCCAGGGTAGAACTACAGTGGGACCTTCATCTATGAGCTCCTCATTGTTCTAGGATGTACAAACATGTTATCCTCTGAGTGACCCACTACCTTTGTTATTCCTAATGTACTGGAACTACTGCCCTCTGAGTGACCTGTAACATTGCCTGCTCTGGATAGACTGAATAAAAGGTGTGGCAAGCTCAGGTCTGCTGCCTTTGCTACTCAGAGCTGCCTGGATCAGACCCAAGCTCGGCTTCTTCTCTAAGTCTCATTTCTGCCTATTTATTATTTTGTCCATGCTGTCGGAATCACAAGAGACTAGAACTTACTGTTTCCCACATTTGGCACTCACTGTGGATTTCACTCGGATCTACTGGTGAATTTGTCTGAGAGACAAACTCAGAGTAAAAGGGATAGCACATGGATCTCCTAGGACAATTCTAGATCCCGACAAGGGACATGGATGGTAAGTGTGTCCAGCTGGGAGTAATCTTCTATTGATTGCTCAGCGCTATTCTTTGCCAGTTAGAAGACCTCATGCAGAGGGCTTGGGCCTCTGTGCCAGCTGATGGTGCACTGACGCTATCTTTTACTCAAATCGTACAAGGGCCAATGAAAACTTCCACCCAGTTTGTAGCCTGATTGCAGCAAGTAATTAGGAGACAGATATCTAATTCCCAGGTAGCAGATATTCTGGCTTTACAACTAGCCTATGAGAATGCTAATCTGGATTGTAAACAGGCGATAAATCCTGTGTGCTCTTCTAATGATCTTGGAGCATATATTAAAGCGTGTCAAAATATTGCCTCTTTTTCATACAAGGCAGTCCTGATGGTTCCAAGCTACCTCCCAACATTTACTTGGTGCATGTAAAGCCTTAAAGTGTTCTAATTGTGGGAAAATGGGACATCTCAGAAAAAATAACTATAAAATCAAAGTGGCTTTACAGGCTAACCTGAAGCCACTAAGTCAGGCATCCAAAGAAAGCAAGTTACTGCCTGGCCCTTGCCCTCACTGCCAAAAAGGGCATTCACTGGGCTAAGGCCTGTCATTCTAAATACGATAAGGATGGCACATTATTGCCAAGGAAATAGAAATAACACCCTTCCCTGGGTTTGGGAAATGATAAGGGATCAGGGCCTGATTCCAATCCCTCTGAGTCATCTGTACCCAGTTTGAACCCATGCATAAGTACAAAACCAGATGGTGTGCTTGTCTGGGTGGACATTTCTTCCCTCACCAGGGGAACATTTGGGAGCTTTCTGCTCCTCAGAGAGTTCACTTGCTGGGAGGTGAGACTGCTCTATCTGTCCCCACAGGAATTTATGGATCCCCACCACCTGGAACAATTAGTTTGATACTTGGAAAATTCCCTCTGACTTGAAAAGCATTACTATTATCTAGGCTGTTAATGATTCTCATTATAACTCTGAATTGTGTCTTCCTGTTAGTTCCACAGGACTTTGGGTAATTGAACAAGGAGATTATATTGTACAATTGTTGCTCTTCCCTATACCAAAATTAAATGTTGGCCTTAAAAATTCTCAAGATGGTCTTCAGCCAGAAATTTCTTGAAAAGAGGTTTATTTCACCCAAGAGATTTCCAAAAACCAACCCATGTGCAAAATTAAATTGAATGGCAAGTTCTTTTCAGGGTTAATAGACACAGGTGCAGATGTGTTCATCATATACATGTCTTTTTGACCCCTAGCCTGGGGTACAAAACAAGTTAAAAGAACATTGGTAGGCCTTGGTACCCCTCAACAAGCTTTACAAAGCTCCATACCTTTGCCTTAGGTCAAATAGGACACATGTGTCCCTGTATAACTCCAATACCTCTAAATTTATGGGGCAGAGATTAGATGGAAGAATGGAGAGTTGTAGTGACTACTTTGCCCCCTGAAACCTCCCCAGTTCAACAAATGATATATAAAATGGAATATGAGCCAGGAAAAGGATTAGGCAAGAAGCTTCAGGGCAGAACTCAGTCTATAGAACAGTTAACAGAAAAATACTTGCTTTGGAATTGGATATGATCAAAGTTTTTAGTTGGGACCACTGAGAAAGTTTCTCCACCCAAGGCAGCTTTGCCTTTACAATGGAAACGAAATGATTCCATTTGGGTTAATTAATGGCCCCTAATACAGGAGCAAGTATTTTAGAGCAACCACAAGTCCCTTGGAAAGATGTTCAAACAGGTAAAAGGACTGGCCCTGATGCTTTAATAACTTGGGGGAGAGGTTTCACTTGTGTGCTGACTGATACCAATGAAACATTGTGGCTGCCCTATTGGAAGGTGTGACCATGGGTCATGCTGGTGGAACCACCAGCAGCTCTGAGAACAGATGATAGCACCTCCCCACACTGAGAATGATGAGCCAGCAACACCTGACCTACCTCACCTGCGATGACCAACAGAGGTGGCAGACCCAAGTCTGTCACACCTTTCATTCAGTCCATCTGGAGCAAGCAGTGCTACAGGTCACAGAAGGCAGTAGTTTTGGTATCTCAGGAGTAACATCTGTAACAGGTTACTCAGAGGGCAGCATGTTTGTACATCCTAGAACAATGAGGAATTGGACAGATGAAGGTCCCGGTGTGGTTCTACCCTGGAGCATCATAGCATGTATTAATACTGGGGTCGTTGTTGTTCTCAGAGCTAAAGATGGAGTCGGGTCCTCAGGTCTGGATATGTCATAGCTGGTCTTCAGGTGGGAAAGCTTGGCTCAGCCATATACTCATTGTCCAATTAATTTTCCCAAACAGAATTGCTCTTGACAAGGTATTAATTTCCGAGGGGATTGAGTGGGGACCAGAGTTTCCTCTCCCTGGCACCTGTTCATATATTCTTGGTTGGTTAGACTTTAATAGCCTTCTTGGTTATGATAACTCTGGTAGTTACAATAATATAAACATATTCTCTGCTCTGTTTTTGTTTATTCAGCCTACATCTTTTTCTTACAGTTTTTAGATAAACTCACTTTACTTTTACTAATCTTGCTACCTTTCACTGTAACATGTACTTTTTTTAACAATACTGAACACTCAATAAATATCATTTGTTTAGGATCTGCTTTTCTTGGGAGCTATGTGAAAGGTTATCATCTGGGCATTTAAATAAGGAAAGTTTTTATAAGAGTTTGCTTGACTGGTGATGTTTCTCAAAAAAGACAGAATTTGAAATTCTAGGCTGTACTTGTTGATAGAATCACACTCAGCCTCACTGTAAAATATTCTTCCTGCTAATGCCTCAACACAGTCTATGCTCTGTCTGGTCTTTAATAAATATTTGATATTGCATTTTGCTCTTTGTTCCTTAGGTAAAATGATGGTAGAACATCTAAATCAGGCATATAAGAAAAAGTCAATTACAAATCCTTTTCACTTTTACATAAATCATACAACTTTCACAGACAGGTATATTTTTCCTTTTGTTTTAACCCCCCATTGCCCATTTAAGTAATAACATTTCTCATCCTCTATAAAGATAGAAATTAATTGAAAAGTCTTATCACTGAGTTAAAGTCAATTCTTTGACTTTGTAGATTCTTGTGTGTTTCTCCCTAAAAATTCCTCCCTGCTGTGTGAGACAGGGGGGTCATAAAGACTGGTCTTCTCTCTCTATCTCTTAAAGGAGGCATTTGCTGGTGAGCACAGGAATAAAGAGAGTTGTGGCACATATGAACCCTGAGTAGAGATGGAGCTAGATGGAATCAAAGGGTATTGAGAAAGTAGTATCTTCTCTTATTACGGAAACTGCAATCACATAGAATAAGCCATGAAGGCATTTCACATTTTAGAGTATTTCTCAGAGCCAGGCATGTACACGTTTGTAAGATCAAGACTGTGAGAGACTCAAAGCACAATTAGAAGTTTGATCCCAGCCAGGACAACTTAACAATTTATCAAGACCTTTCCCAAAGTTAAAAAAAAAAAGCCTGAGATGTAGTTCAGTGCAAAGGCTTTCAGCTCCTCAAGTACTGAGTAATCTCAGTACTGGAAAAAAACTCCAGATTTATTCCATCTCTGATGAACTTTTTGGTAGGAGAATATCCTAGGTTAAGAAAACAAAGCAGAGAAGCTGCCAATAGATGATAAAGTACAAGACATAAATCAAAAGTTCTTTCTTTTATTTATATTCAAGACACATATCTGTTTCTTATTAAAATACGATGTTCCAGTACAAGCATTCATAGCTAAGATATTCCTAGATAAAATACTAATAAAAATTTATATTTGTTAAAAGTTTTCACCTTACATTTTCTTTTAGTTCCTTTATTGAGTTTATTGGTACATTTTAGATAGACATTATGATCATATTCAACATTGAGAATTTGTACGTGTACATGATACATCTTTCTTTTTTTTTTTTTGAGACAGGGTCTCACTTTGTAGTTCAGGCTGGTCCTGAGTTCACTATGTAGCCCAGGCAAGCCTCAAACTCAGCAATCCTCCTGCCTCTGCCCCCTGAGTGCTGGGATTACAGGCCTGAGCTACCACACCCAGCATTGTGGGGTGTGGTACTGATTGCTGGTGGGTGGGAGTCACCATGCCCAATATCATATCACTGTATGTGGTTACTGGGATTGAACCAGGGACCTTGCGCTCTCTAGGTAGGCAGCGGAACCACTGAGCTAAATCTCCTGTCCTGTATGTGATATATCTTGTTTCTCATGTTTTCCTTTTCCCCTGCCCTCCCTACCAGCCCAACTCCTTATACATAAGCTTTGTTACTGGCTTTTTGTTTTTCCCATAAAATTTTTTCTTTCTCTTCTTTGCATTACCCTGCCCTCTTCCAATTCCCCTCTCCTTTTGAACATTTTCTTCCTATTTCACAGTACCTATCATACATTCGACCTCATTTATACCTTCATTTTCTCACACGAGAGAAAAAAATATAGTATTTACATTATCTGTGCTCTATTTATTTCATTTATGAGTGTGACCTCAAGGTATATCCATTTAAGTATAAATGTCTCTAATTTGTCCCTATTTATGGCTGAGTAATACACCATTTTAGTAAAAGAAGAAAAAAAACACTCACATCTTCTTTATCCAGTCTAGTTGATGAGTATTTGGGCCATTTTCAAGATTTAGCTGTTACAAACTGAGCTGGCATAAACATGGGTGCACAAATGTCACTGTGGTGTGATTCTTTTAATTCTTTCATGGATATACTTAGCAGGGAACTATCAGGGTCAAATGAAACCTCTAATCCTATTTTTTTTTTTTTTGAGACACTGTCTCACTTTGTAGTTCAGGCTGGCCCTGAGCTCACTATGTAACCCAGGCAAAGCCTCGACCTCACAGTAATCCTTTACCTCTGTCTCCCAAGTCCTGGTATTATAGGCATGAGCCACCAGGCCTAGAACTGTGGTGTGTGGTACTGGTTGCTGGTAGGTGTGAGTCACCACGCTGAGCATTGTGGTATGTGGTTACTGGGGATCAAATTTGGGACTTTGGGCTTGCAAGGCAGTTGCTGGAACCACTGAGCTAAATCCCCAGTCCTCTAATCCTAGTTTTTTTTTTTTTTGAGGAATCTCCACAATGATCTCCATGGTGGTTGCATCAGTCTATATTGCCACCAACAGTGAGAAGGTTTCCTTTCTCTCCATAGCCCCATCAACATCTGTTGTTGGTTAATTTTGTGAGAGCAGCCATTTTTTTCTGGAGTGAGATGGAATCTCAGTGTTGTTATCATATGCATCTCTTGAATGATCAGTGGTGTTGAACATTTTTTCGTATATTTCTTTGCTGTTTTTACTTCTTAATCTTAAAAATCTTCAACTGTTCATTTCAGATGCCCATTTTTGAATTGCATCTTTCAATTGGGGGGGAGAGCTGATTTTTAAAAAATTCATTATATACTCCAGATAGTTTAGATAGTAGTCTTTTATCTGAAGAACAGCTGGTAAAACTTTTTTTCCCAAATTACAGGTTGTCCTTTTTCTTTGTTGGTAGTTTCTCTTGTCATGCAGATGCTTTAAAAAAAAAAAGAGATCCCAGTCATTTTTTCCTTCTGCTAGTTTCCATACTACTGAGGTTTTGTTCATAAAGTCTCTCTAAACCAATGTCTCCAACAGTTCTACCTAACATATCTTCCAGCAGGTTTAGTGTTTTAGTTTTAATATTTAAATCTCTAATCCACTTTGATTTTAGTTTAGTGCATGATGAAAGACACAGATCTAGTTTTTATTTTTGGCAGGTTGAAACCCAGTTTTTCTAGCACTATTTATTAAACAGGCCATTTTTGTTCCATTGAGGGTATGTGGCTCCTTGTCAAAGATGAGGGGGGTTAGTATGCCTGCAGTAGTTTCTGCATCTTCTAGTCTGTTCCACTGATCCTTGGGCTTGTTTCTTTGCCAGTACCATGCTGTTTTTATTGCAGTGGCTTTGTATCGATAGTTTCAAGTTGGGGATTGTGATACTCCCTGCCATGTCTTTGCTGCCTAGAATTGTTTATGCTGTTCTAGGTCTCTTTTGGTTCCAGATAAATTTTTGGATTATTTTCTTTAGTTCTGTGAAAAATGGTGCTGGATTTTTAATCAAGATTGCCTTGAATCTATATAGTAGTTTTGGAAATATGGCCATTTTGACAATATTGGTTCTTCCTATCCAGGAACCTTTCTGTTTTCTGAAATCTTCTTCAATCTCTTTTTTCAGAATGCTGTAGATTTCAGAGTAGATGTCTCTCACCTCCTTTGTTAGATTGGTTCCTAGATATTTCCTTTTTTGTTGTTGTTGTTTTTTTCACCTTATATTCTTATATTCTCAGCCATTGCTAGGTCAGATTAATTGAAAAGAGTGAAAGTTGTGTATCATTTAATTTCTACTTAATTTTCAAGTATTATCCTTTTCACATAATTAAAGCACTACCATTAAGAGTCTAGACTTTAAAATTATTCCATTTGGCAGCTGAGAGCTCCTATTTTCCACAGAACTAAGCAAATGTCTTGGTAGAAGATAACATCAGCATCCTTCTCCTCCTCCTTGTTGTCATTATGACAGCTCCTCTTACTGAAGAAAATAACATTTGCATGTTTCAAGCTTCTCTAGCTCTTCCATGGTAGTTTTCCTAGCTCTTCCCTGCAGTTCCATATGTTCTAAAAATGCATAGAAATTTCTTTAGGCAAGGCTAACCCTGCCCATTCCTTTGATGTAATAGACAAACTTTGTGGAAATTTTTTTCTTTCCTTTTTTTTCAAACAGGCTCCATAGTCATAAAAGTATCAGATCCCACTTCCCTGTGGGCTGTCATTTCATGGAAGGAAGCCACAACACATCTCTTGCCATATACTGACATCATGAGTGATACTAATCATACTCACCACTCACTGTTAGTATCTAGTTCCCAAATCAAGCTGAATCAAAGAGCTGCCTGAATAATTCTAGAGTCACGGTGAGATTTTCTTTGAAGTTATTGTTGCATATTTATGAATAAATATATTTTTGCTGGGTTGCCTCTGGAAAGTATTATTAAATGGGGAAGGAACTTGTTTGGGATAAATTCCTCTGTGCAGGAGAACCTATTAAGATGTCTTGAATTCTAAATTGGTAGTGTTTTATAGGCTAAGGTCTATTTAAAGAAAGATGAGAAAATTTTTTAGTTCATTTAAGTGTGAAATGTTATGAAATTATTGCCTTGACTATGTTATGAAGGATTCTGGGGAAGATTTAAAACACACAGAGAGTTGGCTTATTTGTGTATTATTTTATTTTATTATTTATTTAATTTTGAGACAGTGTCTTGCCTTGTAGTTCAGGCTGGTCCTAAACTCACTATGTAGTCCAGGCTAACCTCAAACTCACAACAATCCTCCTGACTCTGCCTCCTGAGTGCTGGGATGACAGGCATGACCCACAACACCCAGCGTTGTAGTATATGGTACCGGAGTTTGAATTTGGTACCTTGCACTTGCAAGGCAGATGCTGGAATCACTGAGCTAACTCCCCAGCCTCACTTGTGTATTTTTGAAATGTCTATGCTATTGTAAGATATCTTGAGCTACATATAAGAATCACCTTCCTCTTCCTGCAGCACGTCATTTCTTGCTGCACCATCCTACATTTGAAACAGGTTAGTTGCTTCCATTGCATTCACTCTGCTGCTCCCAAGTTCCTTTTGGCAGGTGCTGTCCAGGTAGCCCCTGAGTGACCATGCGTGAAGGGACCACTGAACTCTCAGTATTTTCTTATCTTTTGGCATTAGCATAAATCGGATCCAGGCTAAATTTTTTACATTCCTTTAGGCTTTGAAGCTTGAACTTCTGCTTTGGGGATCCAGGTCTAGAAATGGTTAATCCTCCCAGTCCTTGATCTGGATGGCCCATCTTCTTCTAATATAACAGCTCAGGCTTTTAGCATACATCAGCAAAATTGTAGCAGGCATGTATTCAGAAAGGGAAAAATGACAAATGAACTTGAATATGAATTCTCATATAACTAGATGGCCAGATCTACTTCAATAATCTCCCAAAGTAAATCTGATGGTTTTAAATTTCATCTTCTGTTTCAGGTATCTATGCTCCTGTTTGTTTGTATCGGTAATTGAGAACTGATTAGATATTCAGGTGTGTTTAAAACATGAATAAGTTATAAGCCACTGGATGTCACTCTTAACCTGTGCAATCGTAGTGAGCCACAGTAGAGATTCTTGATAGTGAAATGGAAATGGAAATTTAGGAGATAGAGCCGGAGTGTAAACCATTTGAACTGTTTGGATAGGAACATTTGGAGTGTCAGTGAACTATGGAAGAATTTGCTTTTGGATTCTTTTACATTTTCTCTAGATACATTTTCCAAAGGTTGTTAGACTGAATTAATAATCAGAGAAAATCACCCAGTACCAAAAACCAGAGAGATGCATCTATACATCTGGTATCTCCATTAATCATTGTTAAAAGTAAGAAATCAGAGTATGGGACTATAGGAAAGAGTAAGTTTACAGCATGGATAAGTTCACTTTCTGGAGTTTAACTATGACAGAAGAAAGTAAATAGGATAGTCCTATGGTTTAAATGTCCCCTCAAATTTTCATAATGAAATAAAATTGTTACTTTTACAGTATACTTTTTATTTTTTTCTTTGAGACAGGGTCTCACTTTGTAGTTCAAACTGGCTCTAAACTCATATGTAGCCCAGGCAAGCTCTGAACTCAGCAATCTTCCAGCCTCTGCCTCCTGAGTGCTGGGATTACAGGCATGAGCCACCATGCCTGGCATTGCTACTTTAACACTATTAAGAGGTGGAAATTTAAGAAATGATTAGATCGTGAGGACTTAATCATCATGAATGGGTTTATGGCATTATTACAGAAATGGTTTTATTATTGTAGAATGACTTCATATCAAAATGAGCTCTGTGGGCCTGGGGATTTAGCTCAGTGGTTCCAGCATCTGCCTCACAAGGGCAAGGTCCAAGTTTGATCCCCTGGAACCATATACCACAATAGTGAGTGTGGTGACTCACACCCACCAGCAATCAATGCTGAGTGTGGTGGCTCATGCCTGTAATCCCAGCACTTGGGAGGCAGAGGTAGGAAGATTTCTGTGAGTTTGAGGCTTGCCTGGGCTACATAGTGAGCTCAGGGCCACCTAAACTATGAAGTGAGACCCTGTCTAAAGAAAAAAAGGGGGGGCTCTCATGTACACTTTTGTCATGTGACATCCTCTTTGATAGTACGACTAGGTAGATGTCCCCTGCCATATCATGGTGCCGCATCCTTGGGCTTCCCAGTCTCCAGAAAATACCAAGATGTTTGTTCCCTTTAGAAATCATCTAGTTTGCTATAGAAACCGATAACAGACTAAGTTAGGTAAGAAATTCTGCCGATTATCCTACTCAGTTTGTGCCTCAGAGTAATTTTACTTCTTGTCTTTTTTAGTCGCAAGTTCAGACTTTCATATTTTCTTGTGAGACTTGAGATATATGTCTCCAAACTCATTCCCCAACCTTCTCTGTTGTCTGGATTCTGGTTAGGTTCTACCTTCTGGAGTCACTTTTGGGAAAGTGAACAGAGATAGGAGGGCAGAAGGGATATTTCAGTTTCTAGTTGTAGTGAGCCTCCCTCCAGCAGTAAGACTAAAGCAAAACTTCAGCCTATTTCAGTGTTTCTGGCGTCACTCCTGTATGGGCCTCTTGTGTTTTGCAGCACTCACCATCAGAGGCCATGTAACCGTCATGCGCTGTGCTTGAGCCTGACCCAGCTTTGATAATCTGAGAATGTTCTCTATGGAAATTTCTCCTCCAAGCCTCTAGGTTGTGGCGTCAGGAAATCTTTCTCAGTGTCCCAGTCCTGAGTGGCAGTTGCTTCCACGCTCCCTGCCAGCATCACATGAATGATTCTGCTTGGTTTTTACTTGAAATGCAGCATTATTTGTTTTCTTGTTAAGATCTTGATCTTAGTAGGTGTGAGAAGAGAGACAGAGACCTTCTCTTTTCTCATGCAGTGTTGGTCTTACGTAATCGTCTTGTTGAGACATCTTGTAACACTGAATGATATTCTAATGCTTACATGCATATTTCTCCAACAGTACAGGCTTAATCACAAGCCAACTGATGCTTAATCCAAAACAGTAGACCATGAAGCCCAATACAAATAGAAGATCTAATGATACATTAACCTGTTCCAACAATGGAAGGAACTTGGCCATGTTTGGCTTAGTGAATTATGGTTTCCACATTGTCTTTTCCTGAGAGATTTTAAAGAAGATTTGGCCATTGGACAATTTTGCCTTTTATGTTGACTTCAAAAACTAAGCTTTTCATAACATATGTCTCTGCAGCATAATCCTGCAAAGGTAACTAAGACAATAATTCTTGCTTTCAGAAATTTCAATTTATTAGGAGAAATAAGGCATGTACAAACAGTGAAGCATGGGTGGCAACATATAGTAAGAGCAAAGCTCACAAGGACAAACCCATTTGTCACTTGTTAACAGTCAGCCTTCCTGCAATGAAATGGAAGAAAAGGAGAACAGAGAATATGATGCCTGGGTTCTGCTGGAGATTTTATTTATTTGCTTGTTTATTTGTTTGCTTGTTATTTGCTTGCCTAAACAAGCAAATAAATAAATAATACTAATATTATTAGTATTACTACAGGTTGTATATCCTTTACTTTAAAGGCTTGGGGCCAGATATCAGAGCCTTTCATTTTTCAGAATATTTCTGTGGATTTTACTGATTTTGAGAATCACTGAAAAACCCAACCATGACATGCTCTAAATTTTTTTGAATGTTACATTTGCCCTGAAAATATTTCAGATTTTGGTACATTTCAGATTTTAAGTTTTCAGATTAGATACACTCCTTTTTTATTTCAACATTAAAAGACTTATTTGAAAGAAGATGCTTGCACAGTGAATACAGTATACTCTTTATCTTCTCCTGATGTATCAGTGCTGTTTAAGTGACTTTTCCCAGCAACCAGGGAGAATATCTGTTTACTTTTTCCAGGCCTCCAATAATACACTATTTAAAGGCTTACTATGCCAAGGTTAATTCTTCATTTTGTGTAGAATGTTTCTTCATCCACATATTTGTTTTTCTTCCTTTTTCATCCCCTAGAAAAAAATGGGACTATATGCCCTGGCTTCATTTTCTATCAGTCTTGAACCTTTACACTTCACTCCTGGAGCCAGTGAAATAATCACTCTCCATTTAGCACATAACACCAGGATTAAAAAAGAAAGAAAAGAATCCTTCCAGTAATAGTGCTGTGACCATGAGTCCAAAGGAGCTTTTGAGTCTCAGTACATTTCCATCCTCTTACCAGCTCATTCCTCTTTGAAGGTGGTGATGCACCAGGGTGAGCGATGACCTCATGATGAGCTATCTTCACAAGTTTGCATTTGAGGACATGGTTTTTGAAAAATAAGGAGGCAACATGGGAGGGGTATTAGCAGTCAACTCTTTCCTACAACTATTAAATCTTTTGAGATTCAGCAGTTTTGCAAAATATATACGCCAAGAATTCTTTAGAGATTCACTTAAAAGAGACAAGCTAGAGGGAAAAGATGAATTTGGAACCAAACAGAATATTTGTTGCCTTTTTTTATCTTCATGATTTGAGCTTATTTGAACAGTTTTTGTCTCACTTATTGACTTAGTTTGAGGAATTTTCCCCCCTGGTTTGGGGGAGTGTTGGGGATATAGAACAAACTGCCCCTTCTATTACTTTGAATTGTATCAAAGCATGCTCCATGAATAATTCTTTGCATTTATTTTCTCTTTATGGCAACTCATTCCAGATGAATGTAACAACTTGATAGATACTAATACAATAGAAGTAATACACTTATTTAAAACTGGTTTTACTTTACCCTAAAACAAAATATCTTTGTAAGTACATCTTGCTGAGCAGAATGTAAAAGATTTTTTACAAATCCAGGATCTGATGAGATACTGATATGTTTTGAATATCAGTCCATGAGATTGCTGGAAGAACTTGGCCGTCTTTCCACATTATGTTACAGACAAACCTCAGTATGGGCTAATACAATTCATACACACCTTAATGGGAACCTCCTGCCTCTGACTCACAGCAAGAAATGAAGCCAAAGACTGTAGTCTGTAGTACTTGCTCGAGTTTTCCTAGATTTAAATCGAGAGTCATATTTACTTTGGTTTTATTTTCTGAAGTGGGTGACATCATGGGGACCATGATTCCAGGGATGCTTTTCCTTTCAAAATTGATCAATAGGAGAGATTTTCACAAGGTGAGCCAAGCAAGACTTTATTTTCAAACAGAAATATGTGAGCAAAAGCCTACAGGAAGAATACCAGTGGAGGAATTTAGCTTTTAGTAGTCAGTCATCCAACTAGGTATGTGAAGAAGAAAAGTGCTAACTTACACAAACAAAGAAAGGAAAAAAAATGATGAAGTTGAATCTCAGCTTGTTACCCTTCTAAATCACAAGAATATCTAAAAATCCCAAACTTGTGGTCAATGAAATAAAAATGTGAAATTGGCTGTTGTCATTTTGGGCCAGATGACTCATTGATGGACTAGTCATTTCCTATTTTAAAATATGAAACTGGAGGAACGTTTAATGATAGTAATAGCCACATAATGTGATTAAATTGCTTTGGGACAATGAAATTAATATTTTTATCCCCACAACTGATTGTATTAGGGCTAATTGGATCCATGGTGATAAAGCTAAATTCTGTTTTTGAGACAAGTTTCATGGTTGGTATAATGATGATTATTTTAGTTGTGAAAACACCTTCAGTCACTGTGACCTAAGCAAGCCAGGTGGTTGGGGCAATTCTCCAAGTATTCTAATTCAGGGAAAACATTGGCTTTTCTGGAAATTACCTGGGTCATTTGACATGTGTTTTGCTTGAACTAGTTTGATAATTTTCCCAAATCCTCCTCTTGGCCAGAGATACAACCTACATTGTCTGGACACAAAACATAAACTATGTAAGGAGGGTCATTTTTTCTCTATCAGGCTTAAATCAGCTTTTTTTCTGAGCTGGCAGGTGCAGTTTTACCTAATAGTAGAAAAGCTATTGTTGGTCTAGGTCCATATTGCATTGGGAGTGCAATGGAGCGAAACAGCAGAGATCCGTAACTCACTAAGCCAGGAGGCAGAATACAACCACATTAGCTCTTCCATCAGGCTTAGAGTGATAGGCTCTTCTACAACAGTGGTTTTCACCATTTTACTGCTGATTCTAATAATTGCAATTCTAATTATATGGGAAAAATCAGTTTCTCAAAGAAGGCTATTTATATGATTGTAGTAGAAATTTCAAACTTAAATGTCAGGAAAAAGGAAAGTGTAAGTAATATAAAGTCGTGAAAACTATGGCAAATTGGAACATTCATGCCCCACTGAAAGGTGACATGTATTATTCATCTTCAGCCAATTGACACTATATGCAAATATAAGCTCAGTGTTGACAGACTTTTCTTTTCTCAATAATATTAAAGAAACTAGGTCTTTATATAAATTTTTTCAATGTTTATATGTTGGCACCCTTTTGGAGTTTGAGGGGGCTAATTAATAACACCCTTTCTTCTCCTTTTGCATTTATTAGCAATGGAGAAATGACACAGGAATAAAACAGATGGAGATCAAGATGTCAACATTATGACTAGTAAAGCTGATTGGAGAAGGCTGGAATACGCAGGCAAATATATTTTCTAATTACCATTTGCAGAAAAAAATCATGGTTATGCAAAATTACCTCCTAAGAGGAGAAAGAGGCAAAGAGAGAGAGAGAGAAAGATCATGATGCACTCAGATGTTCATAGATTAACTTTACTCTGCTTTAAAGTGTGGACTAGTGAATGTCAGGACTAATATTCTACCCACAAGGTAGAGACATGGGAGAGCTCTTAGGCTCCGAATCTCAACACTGCTATATACACATGAAAAAAGTAAGGGTTAAAGTGTGGGGAAAGGGCGTTCTACCCCCATGGCAACGTGCTCATTTACAAAAGTGCTGTGCAACACACACACACACACACACACACACACACACACACACACACACCTTCTCAGCCTGAAGATGTCCACTTTGAAATGTCTGGTCTACAGCTATTGTTATAAACTTTGTCAGTTATTGCAGTTGTTTTGTCCTCATTATTTTTAGGATTTAAAATATCTCCATAATATCATCATAAGCATAAATACTAAAAAAAACTTTTAAGAATCTTCACTATTCTGGACATTGAGCACATAACGAAACAGCTTTGGATGATTTTATGTGATAGTTGAATTTTCCTGCATAGGATAAACTTTATTGACTATGTGTCCTGGGTATAATTTTTTTTTTGAGACAGGGTCTCGCTTTATAGTTCAGGCTGGCCTTCAGCTCACTATGTTAGCCCAGGCAAGCCTCGAACTCAGCAATCCTCCTGCCTCTGCCTCTTGAGTGCTGGGATTACAGGCGTGAGCCACCACACCCGGTGTCTGGGTATAATTTTTGATGATAGCCAGTAGTGTACGTTTTATTTCATTGATCCTGTAAACAGAAAGCTGAAATTTACTGCTCATAACCCTAGTGCTGGCTCCACACTTCTCTCCCATAAAGGCTTTTCTTTCACATCCACTGATACTGCTGCCTTCTAGTTCCTGTCTCTTACACTTGCATTTCAACACCTGAGGTTGTTTTCCTGGAAGTGATTTGGATTCTTCAACCCTTCTTGTTCCTCTGCCTTTATCCACCTAGCCATCTGTCCCTGAGATATGCTGAGTAAACACTTCACCAAGTTTAACAACGAGAGCCTCCAACCCTGTAATTCTCCCATACAGCTTCAACAGGAAATGGCATTCATAGTTTTTCCATTCTTGACAGTTCTGGAAATGGTTATTCTTAAACACAGTTTATAACAAGAGGACCATTGGCTGAGGTAATGATATATGCCATAGAAAAGTAAGTCCTGTTCTAGCTTGGCACTGTGAATGCATCTCTTACTCAGCAGAGAGTTAGCAACGTAATTTTTGCTGGAAGTCTGTTAACACTCCCCTCACATGACAACATACCGAGAAGTGTTTTAAAATCTAAACTTCACTTAAGAAGAGAACTCCTCTCCTAAAATCACAATTGCCTAAAAACATGTTTAAAATTTTATTGCAGTGATCATCTAAGGCATTTTTAATGTATGGCCGTCATTCGCTTTTCTGTGTGAGTGTGTGTTTTTCCTATTTTTTAGGCAAATGATACCCACATATAAAAGCAACAGCCTTTTATTCTTGCGTACCATCCCTGGAATTTCTTCATCTGAATCTTTCTCCCACCAACATTCGAGGGATCTCTAGAGGGTCAGCTCAAGGGGGCACTACACAGGCCACTGAAATTTATGCCTGGTGGTGTACTTTCTTTTCAAAGTTGACCCTGTTGGATAGATTTACTATCTGTGGGGGTGGGGGTGGGATGGGGAAAAATATCTCAGTTTAGGCTTCCTTAGGCTGCTCAGCAATGGGCCTTGAATTGTTGTTCTAACCTCTTCAACCCACAAGGGAAATTAAGTTCCATCAATGCAGACAGAAGGCCAGAAGGCTGGGATCACCAACCAGACCTACACAGTGAGCGAGGCACGAAATTGTAGGCTGAACCCTCAGAGGGCATCACCACCCGGCCTCAGTGACCATAAAGCTTCTGTTTGATTCCTTGCCATGGCTTTGGAGCTACTGAATGCATGTCCTGTATTATGTTTTTTAATTTAATTCTTGCTATATCCTTGAGGCATGGAGGCTTCATAGATGAAGGGACATTAAAGACATATTCAGAGTCATGTAGCTGTTAAGCAGCAGCAGAGCTACAATTTTACTCTGAGCCAATGCCCATCACCCTATCCATTGGCCTGCTTCTGAAATGCTGCTTTTACCTGGGCCTTCTGTTTAGCGTTCTGTCTTTTTTCACTTGGCTGGGAACCATGACTGCCTGCTAGCATCTATCTTTCTTTACCTCTTTCCCCCATCCTTCTCCCTGCCCCCAATAGAATCCAGGGCT
This sequence comes from Thryonomys swinderianus, assembly GCA_004025085.1. NCBI lineage: Eukaryota > Metazoa > Chordata > Mammalia > Rodentia > Thryonomyidae > Thryonomys > Thryonomys swinderianus. Next base: position 44,983 of record PVIC010003820.1, on the reverse strand, counting down.
GAGGACTGATTCCTCAACAAGGAGCCTACCACTCAACTATAGTTCCAGCCTCTGCCTGGATGTCAGTAAACCCCTTCACAAGTAGATTCAGAGTTCCCATCCCTGAGGTGGACTGTCTTTTATTCTTAACCTTCAGTTAGGCAAAGTCTTCATTTGCTAGACTTGTCCTAACAAAAAATAGCACAAGCTTGATGACTTAAATACCACACACTTATTTTCTCATGGTTCTGGAAGGTAGATGGCTCAGATCATAGTTGGCAAGTTGATTTCTCCTAACATCTCTTCCCTAAGTTTGTGAATGGCCACATTCCTATCGTTCCCTTGTACGATTTATTCTTTTTGGGCTCCATTCCTGGGAGGCCCTGAATGACCTGATTTCGTCTTCTTATAAAGACATCCATCAGACTAGATTATGGCTCATGCTAAAGACCTGATTTTAAATTATGGTACCTCTTTAAGGGGCTCTATAATCAAATATAGTCATATTCTGAGATATTGAGGGTCAGGGTTTCAACATGAAAATGGGGGGGCATTAATCAGTTCATAACAGCTTCATCTGCTACCAGTGAATTGATCTCATGAGTCTCCCAGAAACATATAATTCCTGATCCTGCTAGAATATACTGCTGTCCTGAAGAAGCCTACAGAAATGAGAGCCCTTCAAAGATGAAGCTACCTGGCTATTGAAATCAGAGGCTCCAAGCTCCATCACCCTGTATCCAGACTTCAACCTTTCTATGCTTTGCATGTCTGTCTTTTCTGAATGTTCACACTTGGAACCTAGTGCTTGATGAGAAAGTATTAAGAGATAGAGTCTTTGGGATATGAGTAAATCATGAGTGCTCCATATTCATAAATTGCATTACTGTCCTTGTGAAAGTTGAACTTGCTGTCTTGCCTTTCCTACCACACGAAGGCACATAGAAAGCACTATAAAGGGGTGGGTCCTCACAAGACACCCAGTCCAACTTGATCTTAGATTTCCCAGCTTCTGGAGCTGTGAGCAAGTTCTATCATTTTTTTAAATTGAATTCTTTATTGGTACAATTTATATACATCTCAAAATCACATATAACATTGAGAAATTTGTACCAGTAAGTTCTATCATTTATAAACTACCAGATCTAAGGTATTTTTAGTAGTGATCTGAAAAGACTGAGATATATCCCACCCTTAACTAACACACACTGGTAGAAAAGGACTTCAAGATACCTGCCTTTATGCCCATAACTGAACAGATGAATGATCAAGACTATACTAACATTCTCTTAACATGGCAATTGTTCCCTGCACTCTGGTTATATTGCCGATTAAATGATATATCTTTATCCTCATTTTAAAATGATATATGTTTATCATCATTTTTGCCCTCCAGCTGTATCTTGAGTTTTACAATATTAAAATGATCTCATAGGCAGACACCTTTATAGCTGATAAATTTTGTAAAGTATCTTTTAGGGAAGTCCAAGCAAGTAGGATGTGCGAGGCATACAAGCTCTGGAGTCAGATTGTGTGGGTTAGTATTCAATTGTCATCTTACTCTTAATAAATCTTGGGCAGTTTTTTTTTTTTTACCTCTTTATATCACACTTCTTTCAACTGTACAAGGAAAAAATAATGCCAACCTGATGGATTTATTGTTAGTATTAAATGAGCTAAAATATGTAATGAATTTAAAATAGTGCCTGACCCACAGTTAGTACTCAATAAATTTTAGATCTAATTTTTATTACTAGTGTTAGAGTTTATAGGATCACTGTACTATATCCTTTACTACTAGCTTATTCTGGGAAACTTTTATAAAATGTACATTTACGTCATTTATTTGTCTACAAAGTATAAAAATTCAACCCGAATGGGCTTAAATATGGAAAGGAATTTATTGGCTCTACTAAATCAAAAAATCTAGGCACATAACAGCATTAAATGCAGCTTGATTCAAGGCCCAAATCATGTCATCCGAGCTATTTTTTTTCTATACATTCTCTGCTCTGTTTTGATGTTATCTCTATTCTTGGTAGTTACCTTCTTATGGTTGAAATATAGCTGTCATCAACTCTTAGCACTTCAAGGTTCTAGATTAAATCCAGTGAAAAAAATGGAGTTTTTAAAAAATCTTACTATTTCCAGAAAATTCTAGAATCTACTCTGATGGAATAGCTACTCCATATGCTCACCCTTGACTTGTTACTGATGCCATAAAGATTCAGGATTTTGGTTGGGCAGGTCTGAGCCAACCACTGCACTCCTGAGTTAGGGGTAGAGACAATGTCACTGGAAGCGCATCAGTTGAAAGTGGGAGAAATTGAGGTATAATCATCAAAACAAAGGACAGCAGATTCCAGACAGAAAAAAAAACCAACAAGATGTTTGCAACATAAATGCATTTTTAATAGGTTTGGAAGATTTTTAGTTGGCTGTGGAGAGTCTAGATCATATTGTTTGTCAGCACTCCTTTTATGTCCAAACCCATAAGTTGTTTATAAATTGTATTTAGTATTATATTAAAGAAAACACTAAAAATGAATTGAGACCATTTCTGCTAAATGAGCCACAGAGTCATATATTAAAATGTACAATGCTGGTAGTGTGAAAGAGTTTTACATTTCGCTTCTAGGAATGGGCAAAGTACATTGGCTCTACTCTCTGAGCGTCAATCCTTCCTCTGCCTACAAAAAAAAAGTTTGAAGAGTGTTGGCTTCTTTGGGCGGAGTCACTGCACAGGTTTAAAAGATGGTTTACTGTGGCCTGGCATTGGATTTAATCCAGTGAACTGGAACAAGGCTGATTCACCTCTCTTCGGACACTGCTTCTCCAGTAGATCTTAAGAACAGACTTTCCATCCGCTTCTAGTCCATTCAAATCCAACCCCTTAGCTACAGAAGTTCTCTATGGATTCTAGCTCAGCTTGCTTGAATTTTGCTTTGGCTTTTGGGGTCAACCTGCCATTGCTTGCAGTCTTTGTCTAATATCTCCCTGGGAGACATTGTAGAGGAAATAATTGTTTACTCATGCAAGAATTCAGTTATACTAAAGGCTCTGGCTAAAATTCCACTATAATATCTTAATACTAATACTTAATTGTGCCTAATTATATATTCACAACACAACTTTTGAGGATATTTAGCTGTAACATCATTTTTTGAGCTATAGAATTAAAGATCCAGAGGATGAAGAAGAAATCAACTTGTCAAGTTGAATATAGATCAGGAGTCTGAATTGGTCTGTCAGAGCACCTTGTTAAGAATAAAAACCAAAGAATTGAGCTCAGAGAACCAAATTTGAATAAAATATCTTAATGGAATCAACTGTTTCCTAATATTTTAGGATTTCTGTGGGAGGAATCTTGCCCTAGCTAAAAAAAATTTAATACAAGCTAATCTAATGTAAAAAAACCTCAAAGCCCAAAGGCCATTTTTGTGAAGTACATCACTGTACACAATGTGAATGTGTGCATTCCCCTCATTAGGGGAAAAAGTAGAAAATATCAACATTTTTTTTCCAATGAAGCAAAAGAAAAAAATCAGTTTTTCATTTGTAAAAGAGAAAATAAGACTCCAGGGACTCCAAAACCATTTCTGTATTACTAGGCAGTGTCTAATTGAACCCTCCTTCAAAAATTTAACTGCACAAGTTATGTCTTAGAAATCTTTTCTAATTTAAGATACTCAATAGTTTAGCATTTGAAATTGTCTCTTTCTGAAAGGGAATGGCTAATGATCAAAAAGAAGCCTAAGAGATATGAAGGTATTATCTCCTCTCATGTGAGTTTAGTGATTTAGGAAAGACTTACACTCCAGGCTTTTTTTTTCTTATTATTTTAATGACCTTTCCCACATACAGCCTCTCTAATTCCCATAATAACACTTTGTTTATACAGATAATTTTCTCTTCAGCAGGAGCTCTTACATGCTTTAATAACCTTTTCTCATAAATCAATTCAGTGTGCTGTGAAGTTTGATGGAGCTTCAGGTTAAGTAGGGGTCCCCTAAGTCTGCCAGTTTGGACTCTGATTGTTCCATTGCTGCTTTCCTGGGCTTCTTGGGGCTCATGTTAGCATGGAGACCTGAAGCAGGGCTTTCTGAGGAAGAAGTCACCCTACATTGTCCCACAGATGAGTGCTCTGTGACAAATAAAATGTCCGAGAAGATCTATAAAAGCAAATTCTGAATTGTATCCAGATAGAGGGAAATATGGATTAAAGATTCTTGGGTAGAACTTTACTTCTCTCTTTAGGAGCTCCTTAGTTTTTATTTAAGAATAGCTCCATTCAGAAATTCAATTCATTACCACTAAATAATTCAGATGAAGTAGATGGTATGTTTTGGGAATAACAAAACAGAAACACACCTCGAGTTGGTATAAACATAAGAAAAACATTAACGGACAGTATCACTAGGTACCTAAACAGAGACTTGACTTACAGTCTGGTCCAGAAGATCGAACACAATCAAGGTAGTCATTCTTCCAACTCTTTCAGCTCCTACTTGATGTTTTCAGCTAGGCTTTCAACACCTAGTTAGAATGATGGCAACTGCCAAACCTTGTTTTGATCTTCATAACTTTGGATCTAAACGAAGAAAGGGATTTCCTTTTTCTTGGCATATCTGCATCAAACTTCAAGGAATTTCTTAATCCTGATTAATCATCCAGGTTAGCCTTGTAGACTAATATGTGGGTAGGTTTTCCAAAATTGTCAAAGAAAGGAAGAGAAATACAAAAGCTGCTGCATTAACCCATCCCTGTCAGCTCTGTATTCTTTTCAGTTTGCTGCCCTGCCCTACCTCAACATGTGTAAGTTGTACTACCAGTTTATATTCTGAAAGGAAACTTCACCTCATATGCTAATAAATAAATAAGACCACCAACAAATTACAGTTATGTTGGGTCTTACTGTAATAACAGCACAGCTGTCTGATGCCACTTACTTTCTGTTGTTCTGAACACCATTTTTTTTCTAATGAAAATAGGTCCAAGGAACTCTTGTATGTATCTTTATGGAGATTAAATCAACCAATCTTTATTACCCTCTGAGGGACACACTGTTATTCTCATTGTATACGTTGGGAAACAGGTTCAGAGGGGCTCATAGTTTTGTACATAGGAGTAAGACATGGCTGGGAACTTGAGAGTCTGAAAAAGTTTTCTTCGAAAAGAGGTTAAATATATTAAATATACTATCTTTTGCTCTGGAGCTCTTGAACTGTTAAAGTTACTGTCCTCTATGTCCCTTGCTTGAATTGCACTTGGGATTACTGGCATGTGTCCTGGGTTGTTCAGTGCTTACTGGCCTGTCTCGTGGTGCATATAGAAGAGTTGAAATTGCTCTTGAACTAGACAGACCTCAGACATACTGTGCAAAAATCTGATACACAGTGGGCTCTCAGTGTGGCTTTGTTTTTTTCACCTGCACCCTATATTTTTAAGCAAGTATGTATGTACTTGTTTTATCTGCTTTAAACTTTATTTCTGGAAAAGAAGTAGATCATCTTGTATTTGAGTCAACATTTCGAGTTGTGAGTAGAGTTGGGATTACTCCTAGAAATAGAACTGCCTTTCCTGTCCGGATCTGTTCTGTTACTGGCCACCCATTTCCACAGGTGACCTAGAGAATGAAGCTTCACTGATACGTGGGTTCTCCCAGCCTCTAACCCTGCTGCAAATGGTTAAACCCTTTGTATCCAGTTGGAAGATATCTATCCACAGTTCACATCCACTCAGAACTTCAAAATTCAACTTTACTTGGAACTAGGATCTTTGTAGATGTTCATTAATGCAAACGAGGTGCTGCTGTTGGTTCTGAATGGTGACTAATAACTGTATTCAGATGACAAGACCATGGAAGGCAGAGGCTCACATGAAGCTTCTGTGTGAAGCCAGAGGTAGAACTGGAGAGATGCAATGACAAGCCAAGGAATGCCAAGGACTGCCTGTAACCATGAGAAGCTAGGAAAGGCAAGGAAGGACTTTGCACTTGAGCCTTCCAAGGAAGCATGGGCCTGCAAACATCTTATTTTTCTAATTTTCTTTCAGTCCATATCAATTATGCAGACTAGTGAGTTCCATCTGACTTATCTGTACACATATATGTGTGAGTACTTTGAGTAATTTCCATCCCTTGTTACCACTTTGTTCTCCCTTTTCATTCCCTTTATTCTCTCTACTTCCCCTTTCTCTGTCTCTGTCTCCATCTCTCTTTCTCTCTATCTCCTTTATGTTGATTCCACACATGAGAGAAAGTGATTCATCTTTTTGCCTGGCTTATTTCACTTGGCACAGTGTCCTGTAGTTCTGTTTTACTTCAAATTACATAATTTTACTCTTTAGGGCTGAATAATATTCCACTGTGTACCCATACTACATTATCTTCAGCACTCATTGATTAGCATGCACCTGGACTATTTCCATAGTTTAGTGAATTGTGCCAATGATCTCTATAGTATGCTGACTTTTGTGGTTCTTTAGAATATATTAGGGAGGGGTATTTATGGGTGGAATGGTAGTTCCATTTTTTTTTTTTTTGGTGCTTTGAACCTCCATACTGATTTCCATAGCAGCTGAGCTACTTTACATTCACAGCTACATTGAGAAAGAACTCTTTTCTTCTCACATCCTTGTTAGAATTCACTTTTTTGTTTTCTTGATGATAGCAATTATTATTGGGGTGAAGTGGCATCTCATGTAGGTTTAACTCCTACCAAGCAGCTTGATTTCAGATTTCTAGGCTCAAGAACTACACCAGAGTTAATTCCTGTGGTTTTTGAATCACCCTTTTTGTGGTCATTTATTTGCTCCAGCAGTTCTAGGAAGCTAAGCTAACATACCTTTTGTGCTGGTTATTATCTCAAACATTCAAGTTCTTCTGTGTTCTGCTCTGTGTTGCTGTGGCTGGGGTTTGAGGACTGTATTTTTGCTTTTTTAGTAGCTTCCTCCAAAGCTTTGCCAACATAGGCACCATAAGAAAGCTGCAGAAAAGTGAGGTGTAGTGGTGGAACATTCTTCTTCCGGCTTGCCCCACTTCCTGTTGATGCAAACAAGGCGATGCTTCTTCATTGGCGCTAGTGGTTGGTTGCAATTGATGTTTGCCATCACAGCTGTGGGGTAACTGCAATAGTTCAAATGTCACATGGAGGACTGGGGATGCATGATGAGGAAAAGAAAGAGGCTTCCAGGAAGCATACCTTTCACTAGGTGGTGATGGTCACAGAAACTTCCCCAGGTCCCATCCTGGTCTTGTTGACCAAGATGAGCGCACACACTTAACACTCTAAGCATAAGAAGTATGGAAAATGAGCAGCTGGCATTTGTAGCCTTTTATGTGAATGATGGTCTCTACCATCTTTCTTTACTTCATAAGACTTTCTCCAATGTGACCCCATTTTTTTCTACTATACACGAATGATATTAAGTATTCACATAGACATTTTCTGAAACTGAATGAGATAGGTGGGTAAAAAGTCCCCAGCATAGTATGTGCTGCTTAGTACACATTCAGTAAAAGCACACTGGCCTCCCGTCACATGGCTGCTTATCCCCAGGGGCTGCCGTCCATGTGATCAGGAAGCCTCTCTCAGTTGATGAGGGTCTAGCTGAAAAGTCAGAGCTCACAGCTCTTGCCTTAGTTCATAGATGTTTTATTTATGCTATATCTTGACTTTTCTAAGACTTGCCAGCTTTGGAATATCCTTCAGGCATGAAACATGCAAGTGAGCTATTTTCACCTCTTCCAAGTGCAGAAATTAAGATACAGAGAAAAAAAAATAGTTGAAGTTTCTGTATCCAGCCGTTCGTCAAGATGAGCTTTCTTAAGACTACCCAGAGCTGCAGGGTCCACTTCTCCTTTGAGAATGTGAGACTCCTTATGTGTCCACAGGAATTTTTCCAGGAGTCATGCAAACACCTATTCAGTGGCAGCAGGGTATCCTGTTCAAGGCTTAACTAGTGAATGCTTCCAGAAAGTTCCTGAGAGAAACATTTCTCCACACAGCCACAGACGCGTTAATCTTTGGTCTGAGAACGTCATCTTCCTATTTCTGCATTATGACTTTGACATTCAACTTCTCAGCCTTGTTCTTCCATACAAAAAAAAAAAAAACACTGCTTGAATCCCTTCTTCTTCTGCATAATTCATGTCACATTGAAAGCATTAGGGAGAACTTGAGGCTTTGGATCTGGGACAGTTGTTCTGGGAGATGGAGGGATGTGAGATGTGCTATGTCCCAGAGCAGTTTCAAAGACAGAGACTTCTCATCCCTTTTCTAAGGCTTTTTGGGCATCTTCAGGCTTCAACCTCACAGGGTGTTTGAAGAGTTTCTCCCCCAAAGAATCAGGAATTCTCAACCTTCTCCTTTCCTAATTTTCAGCATCTGACATATATGTTCTATCTGGCCTGGAATGTTATTTACTCAAGCTTCTTTAGTACTCCTTTACTTGTCTGTATCAAGAATTGACTTCAAAGCATCCTTCTGGCTTCTTCAGGAGTTATTCACTGATTTGTTTCCCCTGCCTTTCCCAGAATACCATAGCTCTGCTTTTAAGGGCATGTTTTTCTTTTCAAACCATGGACACTCTTTTGCAGTTCTCAAGCTACAGTGTAGGCATTAAGTTCTGCACTTCATATCATGAAAACCAATTTATATGTCATCTAGTGTGCAGGCAGGCACATGCGTGCAAGTTTGTGTGTGTGTGTGTGTGTGGGGGGGTTGTGTGATATCCATAACATTATCAGCAGTAAGATGGTGACATTTTCTCACTTCCTTGCATGCTCAGCAGAAATAGCCTGAGGTCCTCAGAGTGTCTGGAAACATTCTCTTGCCATTTTTGTTGACCTTCCTCCTCCTCTCCATGCCCATACTATGCAGTTAGTACCTAAAACACTGCTAGTATGTCTTAGGCTGTACTTGGAAAGGGGACACATGAGGGAGGAGGTAGAAGGGGCACAAGTTCATGAAAGGCTTCTGCTTCAGTCTTCAGCAATCTTCCTGTTTGTTTTGCGGAGCTTGGATCTCAGCCAGGAGCCATAGAAGCCGCGGGAAGTGTTATCGGGAAGGAAGTTATTGACAAGACGGAATCAAACTGGCCTTCTGAGGGTCAGTGGTCTTCCTCTTGTACATGCCCTGCTGGGGTTATCGGGTGAACTTGTCAGGCCTGTCTTTCATTTGAGGAAAAGTGCAAACAATGTCTCCTGAGAAGCCAAATAAAGGACCCTCAAGGCATTCTGAGGTACAGTGGAGACAAAACAACAAATACAGCCAAAGCATTTCCTTTTTAGAGAATTGTATGTGTATAAAAAGTGTTTCTGAGGGATGTGAAACAGTCTGATAGGAATGAAGCTTCTCTGGACTGGGTCCTGCTCAGATGCTGATGCTTATCTGGATCAGGGCAAAGCCACTTACTCTTTTTGGGAGCTAAGTGTGCATTTCTGTGGAGTTCTAGGACAATACCCGGGTGGATACCTTTCTTTGAGTGCTGGGCAAGTTGGGATTTGGGAATGTCTGTACTGTTGAGTTTTATTTGGCAAAACGGAGAATCTTTTGGATTCTAACGCTTGATGTATTTGGTTGTATGTGTTTATCTCTGTGTTTGCCTTTGCAAGATAGTCATCCCATGGAAGCAGTAGACTTGGGAATTTTCAGATGAAAAGAGTTATTCTTTTTACAAAAACATGATTTTGAGAAAAAAGTCCACGCTCAAACTTCTATCACTTCTTCCAAGTAAGAAACCCTTTGATGTTGAATATGAAGTCAAATTTCTCTAATTATAGGTTACAAGTGCCAAAAATATTGTTTAAATACTTTCAGGATCAATAAACATGATCCTCTGAGTCTCTGAAAGCAGATATTTTTCTGCTCAATAAATGGTGAGAGAATGAGGGGGAAGGAAGTGATCACAGGTCTGAAATCTATAAGTTCTTTGTTTTCTTTCTCCCTTCATCTGTTATCACTTCTCTATCCACTCTAAATTCTGACGTATGAATTTAGAGTCCCCGCCACTAAGTCATAATGACATCAACAAGGCTGATTTCCAAGAGTTAGAAATTACCATTTAAAAATGTTTTGCCTAAGGATACACAATTGTAAACACCGCATTCCCACCTAGTACTTGTCCAAATTGCTTTAGTATAGGTGAGATAGATAAAACTCTCTTTACAAAACTTTTCCTAAACCAAACAGCACATTATCTAGTTTGAGAACACTTCATTCAGAGATAGAAATAAACCCTAATTCTAAACATTTCAACTCCATATTTGCAATTATCAACAGTGGCACAATAGGTGTTCTCCATATGTCTTCTGTTGTATGTATATAAAATTGGCTTGTGTGTGGGTTTATAAGCATGTGTCAGTAAGCTTTCCATCAATCTAATTGAGACAACCAACTTAAGAAGAGGGTGGGTTTATTTTGGCTAATGGTTTTGGAGGTTTCAGAACATAATCAATTAGACCAATTACATTTGGTCCTATGGGACACAGTATATCACGGTGGGGATTGTGTGCTGGGACAAATCTAATACCTCACAGCCAGGAAACAAGAGAGATACGGGAAATGGTCACAGTCCCACTCTTTCCTTCCAGAAGAGTCCATCAGTGAGCAGAAAACTTTCAACTACATTTCACTGCTTCCAAACATCATAAAGCCTTTAACACACCTATGTTCGGAGCCATTAAGATATAATGGGCTGGAGGGTTAGTTCAGTGGTTCTGGAGCCTGCCTCACAAGCACAAGGTCCTGAGTTCGATGCCCGGTAACCACATACAATGCTGGGCGTGGAGACTCACGCCCACCAGCAATCAATACCACATACCACAGTGCCAGGCGTGGTGGCTCACGCCTGTAATCCCAGCACTTGGAAGGCAGAGACAGGAGGATTGCTGGGTTTGAAGCTTGCCTAGGTTACATAGTGAACTCAAATCTAGCCTGAACTACAAAGCGAGACCCTGTCTCAAAAAAAAAAAAGATATAATGTATAAAAAAGAGGAATTTCTGAGATATAAAAATATATTTATTCAACCTTGTAAAAATATTATGACATCATTTTCTAAAGTATTTATATTAATTTACATTATTAACAGCCTTGGACATGGCTCTGAATTCCCACTGAAGCTTGGTAGCATCAGGCCTATTGCTCTGTCAAGATATCTGCCATGTACACAGAGCAATAGGCCTGATAGTGGATATATAATTCTGTAAAGCTTATAAAAAGGAAAATGAAATAATATATAGTGACATTTATGGAACATGTTTTTATAGAGCGAATAAGAGTAAACTTGAGAATGGTTGATTATCATGGTTTGATTAACATGGGTGTTGATAACACTTCAGCTTTACCACTGTGGTAGTTTATTACAGTTTGACTGGCCTAAGAATGCCCAAATAGCCACTGAAACATTATTTCTGTGTGTATGTGAGGTGTCTCTGGAAGAGATTAAGATACTAATATGATGGGCTGGAGATTGAGCTCAGTGGTTCCCATGCCTGCCTAACAAGTACAAAGTCCCTGGTTCGATCTGGTAACCACATACAACAATACCAGGCATGGCGATTCATACTCACCAGAAATCAGTACCACACACCACAATGCTGGATGTGGTGGCTTATGCCTGTGATCCCAGCACTAGGGAGGCAGAGGCAGGAGGATTGCCGAGTTCCAGGCTTTCCTGGGCTACATAGTGAGCTCAGGGCCAGCCTGAACTACAAAGTGAGACCCTGTCTCAAAAAAAAAAAAAAAAAAAAAAAAAAAAAAAAAAAAAAAAAAAAAAAAGGCAGAGACAGGAGGATTGCTGAGTTCCAGGCTTGCCTGGGCTACATAATGAGCTCAAGCCCAGCCTGGACTACAAAGTGAGATCCTGTCTCCAAAAAAAAGGTATTAATAGGATTACTTTACCCTTGAAGGTTAGCACCATCCAATCCTCTGAGGGCCCAACAAGAGTAAAAAGGTAAAGGAAGAATTTCCTGTCTCTGAGTTAAGACAACCATCTTCTACCTTAAAGCATTGGTGCTCCTGGCTCTTGGGATCAGTATGGGGTTTACACCTTTGTGTCCCCCCCCCCCGAATCTCAGTTCTTTGCCTCTGACTGAGTCATATAAGCAGCTATCTTGGTTTGGCAGTTTACAAACTGCTGATCATGGGACTTTTGTTTCCCCTAACTGTATGATCTAATTCCTATAATAAATCTTGTGTGCATGTGCACATGTGCGTGTGTGTGTGTGTATGTGTGTGTGTGTGTGTGTAAGTCTGTTTGTCTGTCCTGTTGGCTTTATTTTTCTGGAGAATCTTGATTGATATAACTATTATATTCATTATGCCATATAAAGAAAGGCTTTCCCTCAAGTTGGAACTGAGAACCTGTCCATAACCTAGAGCTTTTAGTTGACTTTCAATGAAACCAAGAAACTTACAAAAGCAGGGAAAAGGAACATAAGCATGGCACTGAAAGGGTGTGTGAGACAGCTTCAGCTGGACAGAAGATGGCTGTCACCATGCAAACTTCACCCTTGACACTGTCACTTATTAAGAGTATGGTTTGGAAAGAGTGACTTTGCCTCCATAAATTACATTTCCTTTTAAAAATAAAAATAAAAATACAAAAGAAAGTGGAGTAAATCCATTTCTTAAATTTCTTGTGGCAACTCAATAAGAAGATGCAAGTAAAGATCTCACTCTAGAATGTGACTTTTGAATATTTATTGTTTGTTTTGCAAGAATCTTTGCTGGAGCCTGAAGGTTTAGCTAATAGGATGAGTATATTTGTATCTAGAGCACAGCTATCTTTTGAAAGAAATTTGAAACTTTTCTTGCCAGACAGCAAAGCAGTTGAAATCTATCAGGATGTACTAGAGTTGGTCTTTGCTGACTCACTGGGGCAGGGGTGTATCATTATATCCTTAAATAGAATCATCCTGGCAGTAGAAAAAGATGGGATAATAGAAAAAGCAGTGAGCTCTGGGCCAAAATGATCTATACGTTGATAGACACACTAGACTTTGTCCTACTATCCATTAAACTATGGAACAGACTGAGGATTATGTCATAAGTTAATTCAGGCTTAAAGGAAGCCACCACTCCTACACTCTAGTAATGACCTGCAGCAGCTGACGTGTGAGCAACACAGACAGGAAACTCAGCCACAACAACATTTCTTTCTTCTCACTGGATTTTGCTGGATTTTCCTGAATTTTGACCTTAGAAGCAAAAGGGAAGATGGCCTGTTCTGTTGTGAATCTGTTTAGATGCTGTCTTAGTTCATTTTCTGTTGCTATGACAAAAAAACTTGAGAACAGGTAATTAATAAGAAGTTTATTAGCTCATAGCTCTGGAAGCTGACAAGTTCAAGATGGTGCCAGTGTCTAATGAGGGCCTCTCTGTTGCATAGAACATGGTGGAGGGCATCGCATGGAGAGACAAAGCACGAATCCAGCTCAAGCTGTTCTTCTTATTCTCATAAAGTCAGTAATAACATCATGGAGGCCACACCTTTATCACCTCACCTAATTCTAATGACAATATCTCCCAAAGGTTCCGGCTCCAAACATCATGAATATATGAAATTGGGGATCGAGTTACAAATGCATGTTTTCAGAAATGCACTCAAACCATAGCAGAACATTTTTCTGGAACCAGTAGGACTCAAGTGGGTAGAAGTCCAGCCCCCACTGAAGCACCTGTGGCAAATAGATATTTCTTTGTCAGTGGCTGAGAGACCCCAGCCCCAAATTGAGTTTAAGGTGACAGCAAGCAGGTATAGATCTTGAAACAAAAGAAGGAAATTCCATTCAGTTCATACTTTTTGAACATAACAGAGGAAAGGCAACTGTGCAGAGAAGGCATGTAGGGAAAGACAGGAATTTCCACAGTACTTCACGTGGGAGTGCTGAGTGATTGCTGAATCTGGATATAACCAGCTACAACCCAACCTGTGAAGCCAGTTACCCCTAGCCATTATCAGCTGCCAGGAGCTGAAAACAAGTTCTGCATTGTGCTCTGCCATTGGTGAATGCATCTAGGTCCTCATTGGCTTAGACCTGATGGGACAGGAGAGAAGTTCTCTTTGTGGATATACACCAGATAATTCAGAAATCTAAAGTTTTCTAAATTTCATTTAAATTTTTAAAAATGTTTTAAAGTCAGACTAATAAAAATATTTATTTTTTTAAAAAAAGAACAAAAATATTGAGTCCCCCTTCCTCTTTTTCTTTTTCCTTGAGATAGGGTCTCACATTGTAGTTCACGCTGGCCCTGAGCTCACTATGTAGCCCAGGCAAGCCTCAGACTCAGCAATCCTCCTGCCTCTGCCTCCCAAGTGCTGGGATTATAGGAGTGAGCCAACGTGCCCGGCATTGTGGTATGTGGTACTGATTGCTGGTTGATGTGAGTCATCATGCTCTGTATTGTTGTATGTGATTACTGGGGATCGAACCAGGGACCTCGTGCTAACCTGCTTGCTAGGCAGATGGTGGAACCACTGAGCTAAATCTCCGGCCCTTCTTCCTCACTTTTCCATCTTGCTGCTCTCCTGTTTTTCCTAAGCTTGAGAGGTAACTGGTGTCACAGTATGGCTTATCCTCTCCCGCTATGTTCTTATATCTTCACTATACACAGGTCTATCTGTAAACAATATGGAGGTTTGTATTCTTTGCTTCTAAAATCAGTATCCTTTGCGTGGACTGTACCTATTTTTCTGGAATTCCTTGTACACATATTTTGTTTATGAGATCAATTTGGATGTGTAGAGCTAGGCAATACATTATTACATCACAATACATTATTAATGTGGCATCATTTGAATTCTGTTTGTTTTTTTTTTCCTTTTTTTTGAGACAGGGTCTCGCTTTGTAGTTCAGGCTGGCTCTGAGCTCACTATGTAGCCCAGGCAAGCCTAGAACTCAGCAATCCTCCTGCCTCTGCCTCCCGAGTGCTGGGATTACAGGTGTGAGCCACCACGCCTGGCAGAATTCTGTATAAGAAATATTCTGTAACTCAAATGGGCAGTCCTTTGTGTTTGTGAGGCATAATTATTACAATTTCAAAATTTTATGAGCCAATTTTGAACATAAGCATTACATAAAAACTTCTATAAATTTATAGTGGGATGAATTGTATCATAAAGGCAATAAATCCTCAAAGTCATTTCCTAATTATCACTGCACTTATCTATGTGCTCTTGAGAATATTTATGACTATTATGTCTGTGAGGTGGAAGTATTATTAGATGGTATTGAATTGTACTTCTCTGCCCAACTCTTCATTATATTTTTAGCTTGAAATTAGCCACAGAGCGAGTATTTATGCCACAGAAATCAGTGATGGCTTTAAAATCAAGGTTTGATTTATTGTTTGCCTATAGACCAAAGGTCTATAAACCTTTTCTATAAATATACAGATATCAAGTATTTTAGGCTTTACCTGCCCTGGTCTTGTCAATACTCCTCCTCCTCCTCTCCTCACTGCTCTTCCTCCTCATTCTCTTCATTTTATAATCCTTCAGAAATGAGAAGTAAAAAGCCAGTGAGCTAATGTCATTTACAAAAATAGTAGCTTATTGGCTATAGTTTTCAAACTTTTGGTCTACACATAAAAATGTAATGCAGATTAAACTTATTGAAGTGTAAATGTAGTCTTTACCATGTGAGTGGCAGGAAAACTTGAGATGATCTCGGAACATTTGAAAGTTATTATCTAATTGAGCAAAGAAGTTATACCCTTCACAAACAAATGAGGTCTTGACACATGTTTTCCTTATTTATATCATTTTCATCTTACTCATTAAGATAAATGAAAATATCAACCAACATTTATCAGGAACTACATCTGGAAGTCTAGCTGCTAAACATTCATCAACACCACTGCATCAGATCTACTAAATTCATGCAGAAAAGAAACACTCATTCACCTGATTGAGATGCTTTATTACACTTTAATTCCATCTTTTCTTTCTCTTACATACACATATCCCTACTTACATTGTTAGTAGACCTTCTTTGGTTGTAAGTGTGGTCTTTTCATTTTTCACTTAAAACTGTTTTCAAGTTATTATTGTTAACATTATGAATATCATTAACATTATATTCCTCAGTTTTTGCTCACACTCCTCCAGGGAACTATTCAAAGCCAGTCTGTGTGGTAGTTACTCTTTCCGTGCCTCAGTGATCTGATTTGAAAAAATTGATTTAATATCAATAACTACATTTTATAGTCTTCATAAGGCCTCAAGAAGGAAATGCATATGAAATGTTTAAGTAGTACCTAGCATAAACTCAGCATGCAGTAACTGTTAGCTATTATAACCAATAAGACTTTGAGTGGTGATAATGTTCTCATTGTCCTCGGTACAGTGGTAGATTCAAATCCCTGAACACTCCCTAGCCTACAGCAGGTGCACTACAATATTGCCTTATGAATGTGACTTCTTTTTAACAACTGAAATGTACCAATTAAAAGAAACTATTTAAACTGTGCCTAAGGTCTCTAGGACACGATGTTAGCTGATGCCTTGGTACTGAGATGAGTAAGACATAAACATAACCCTGTACTTCAGAGAGCTGATATTCTGACTGAGGACGCTGACCACCCTCAATAGCAGATGGAAAGAGCTGAGAAATGAAAGAGGCGATAAGAGCGGCGGGGGAGGGGGGGCTGAGACTAGTGAAGACACTGTTTTCTGTGATGACAAGGGAGGCTTATGGATGAGCTGGCTCCCTTTGCCTCTCATTTTTTGCAAATCATTTTCTTCTTTCTGTAAAACATCCCCAATCTCTCTCACTTATGTATCAAGAAAAGCATCTCACATCTGGAACGATAAAAGCAAACTCTGCCATATGAACAGCTTTGTGCATTGTTGGAGACACTAGCAGCTTCCATACCAAAAGGTTTCCCAAATTCCTGACAACCATAAACAGTATTTCCATATCCCATAAAGTGCAGCAGCCAGCCACTCTGGGAATATTCCACATTGGTGTTAATGTTCTCAGCAATTTCTGTCCAGGATGTCTGCCTTGAGTGGGTCTGACGTCCATCTTACCCACACTTGTCCATAAAGTGGGCTTCTGCGAGTCAGGGCCCCCTCTGAAATGACTTCACCCCACTCTATAGACTGTTCCTCCCTGTATCTCTCATAATACTTCTGATCTATGAGGTGTTGGAGGCCTCTCATCACAAGCTCAGGAAGAGTCTGGGGAGAAAACATAGTGCTAGAAGAGTGGTCTTGGAATATTTGTCAGCTGGCCAGAAAGGCCTCTGTGGTTTTCCAGCTCAATGGTGAAACTGGAAAATAGAGCCGGTGTCAGAGTGTAGGCTCCTTTATTTTTGGTTGTTGGGTTTCTCAAGTGGGTTACCAAATGTTCCTCTAGTTATGACATAGCTGGCAAAAGAATGGGACCCAAACAGGGGCCGGCTGAGTGTCTTACTCCTTCTCACCCAAGTGTGAGGCTGAAGATAAGCATGGAGAAAACGAGTTAAGCCAGCAGACAGCCCTGAGGCCAGCCAGCTAGACAAGGCCAGCCCTACACTGTGCTGAGGTCAGTGATCGATCATTAAACGAGGCATAGTGAACAGGCCCCATGTGAACATTGACTTTACCTTGTTACACTGCCCATAGAGGACAGCTGATTAGCTGAGTGTCAGAGTGTGACCCTCCCCAGCAAGCAAATAAATGGCTCCTTTTCACAAGGGAAAACTGATTAGAGGCAGCGAAGAGTGAAGAAGTCTTCCACTGCTTCCATGCCCGCAATGCCTATGAGAAGGGGACAGTTCTCTTTTGGAGGCACGATCTTGAGGAGAGTACATTGACTCCAGCAGACTGCGGATAATCTCAGTGGTAGAACACCTGCCTAGCATGCATGATGTTCTGGCTTCCATTCCATCACTGAAAACAAAAGAGGTAACACTGTCACATCCAGTCCCCAAATAAATCATGAACTAGTGATAACTCACTAGCTAGTGAGTATGACACAGTAGACCTTACCTTCAATGATGGACATTCCAGTGAATAAAACTATTAAAAACTAGGTGCCCAAGTGAGTTCATAATCATGCCTTTAAAAAGAAACAAAAACCTGAGCTAATTAAGAGCTGTAGGCATTTACATAAATGGCTGTTGTCTTTTGGAGGATACACTGAGCTGAGTGTTGGATTCTAGGAACACAGAGGTGAGAAGGGAGAGGAGAGGAAGAGATAATGGGAGGTAAAGATCTTTCCTCTGTCCTTCATAGGACTGGCCCTGTATGGAGACCGTGAAGAGAGCCTGCACCACCCAATAGGGTCTGACCAGGTGGTTTCCTCTCTGTATGGAATGCTGAAAAGGTGATTCTGTCTTCCTAGACTTTCTTTCTTTTTTTTGAAAAAGATTTCAACACCCTTAGGGCTCAATAGTAAAGAAGTCCTGGAAGAATCAGGCATGTCTTCTACTAGTGAAGCAGAAGCTCTGGGTCAGGTTTACATTTCCCAGTTTGTTTATCCAGCAGCTTGATTCTCAGGGCATGAACTGGGAAGATTGTGAAGATGGTGTCTCATTACTACTCACTCCAAGCCTTTCCCAGCAAAAGCCTCAAACCCCAGTTAGACAGTGACCTTCTAGGTTGAATGTATTTGAATCTAGCTTCATTTGTCTCTTCAAGGCTGTTTCATAACTCTAATTTACTAGAGATTAGAGAGGTGAGGAGTGGGCCTCTCCCTGTTCTATGTTCCCATTTTGAGATCTTCCTGTGAATATTAGGGCAGCTGATTCTATAAGGCTGGGAAGATAGGGAGAGCTGCTTTACAAAACAGCAAAAGTTGAGGAACTGCTACTTCCTAAAGGGGATTTGCTTTATTCATGAAGTACCCATAAAGCCCCTTCTTAAATGGAACATATACAGAAACTCATTTTTATATATCACCTGGATTGTGTTTTCCAAAGGGAAATGTGTGCCCTATAAAAAGGTAGTAAACAAGATAATTTTGAATGTATGAGAACTTTTTAATATCTACAATTATTAGAACACATATTACAAAAGCATTCATTTACTGTTCATACAGCAGATACAGATACAGTTATCTTTAAATGTCAGTCTATTTCAAGCCCAGAGTGGTGGCACATACCCATAACCCCACCATTCTGGGAAGCTGAGTCAGGGGGATCATAATTTTAAATCCAGTCTGGACAGCTTACCCACTTAGTGAAACCCTATCTCAAAATTAAAAAAAAAACTGTAAAGGGGATATAGTTCAGTGTGAAGGCTTTATGTTCTGTCTCAAGTTCTTGGAGAAAAAAAGGAAAAAAAAATGAATAAATGGGTTGCTTGTAAGGGGGCAATCCTGTGCTGGTATGTGAACATGGAAGATATGTGGTGGAATGGCTAAAACTTGGGAAATATAATTTAGAGTTTGTTATGGGCTGAAATGTACTGCCCACTTTAAACATCTTCATATGTTCAACTTCTAAACCAGCTACTTCCACACATGATCTTATTGTGACTAGGCTCTTTATTGAGTTAGCCAAGTAAATGAGGACTTTGGTCTAGTCTAATCTGGAATAACTAAAATCTTTACAAAATGGGGAAATTTGGAGACAGGGTTAGACATGCACAGAGGAAATAAAAGTGAAGTTGGAAAGAGTGAGGACCTATGATCTCAGTCATCTGTGAGGCAAAGTGAGCCCTGGAACACACCTGTCCCTACACCCTTCAGGAAGAATCAACAACTTGGTTTTGAACTTCTAGTCTCTAGAACTGTGATGCAATCCATTCCCAGTTTATGGTATTTTTGTTATAATATCCCTAGCAAACTAATAGAGAATTTATGATTGTATGCTTGAAACCAATTGGGGAAATATCAGAATGTTCCTCAATATTTAAGCCAGATGGTCAAAATACCACTAGCCTTGGAGTCTTAGGACCGGAACTCTAGGTCTCGTTCTGGCACAGACTGTAAGATCTCAGACACTTCCTCTCGCTTGTGAACAGTCCCTAGGCAGAAGTTCCATGGCCACCATTCTTTTCTTCCACTTCTTTTACTTTGAAACTCCATGTTTAGAAGGCAGTGTATCTCTAAAGGTTCCAAAATGTCAGTCATCTTTCAGCTAGCGGGAGGAGGAGTTAAGGGAGGACTCTGGGGAGACATGGAGAGATTTGACTAGCCATCTACATAGACAGCCTCAATATTTAGACACAAAGGCACATCTGTTAATCATCCAAAATGCTTCTGATGCTATGTTAAACTGCAGATGATCCCTGGGTGTTGGTCACCAAAGGTGTTGTGTGATGGAATGTCTTGGGGCTGTACAGTGCTTCTTGAGAAAGGCTGTTTAACCTACAATCAGATACTAGATGATAACTAGAGACTTGATTAGGCCACCAGCTCTAGTCTTCTATGAATGGAACTCAATTTTTCTGCTCATTGGCAAGGTTCCAGGACCCAAAACCCTCATGGCCAACTGTTTAGTCTGGAAATAAAAAAGTGGGTCTATTTTATGCTGAAAAAGAAAATTATTTAAATGGAATAAAGCATCTCCTTTCATCAGTCTTTACTGTAATAGAGACCTCTTTCCCTCTAGATAGTCCCAATTTAATTGGAGATGGAAAATTATCACCTGTCATCTGGTTATTTTCTCTCCCTTGAATTTTGGTAGGGTTGGGGATGACGATAAGAAAGGAATCATTCAAATGAAATAAAATTAGTGAAATTAAATCCTATCAGTCAAAGGAAAACAAATATGTAGCATTCTGCCTTGCTGGTCCTGTCTTGGAAAAGAATCTGACAAAGACTCCAGCTTGGTTGAATTGGGTTGGTTCTTATCTACTTATTCAGTGATAGTTCTTGAAGTAGCATAGAAAAACTGAATCTTTAGATGGCAAAGAGACAAAGTCAATGACAACGGTGTATTCATCTGGCTTCTAATGGGGGGGAAGGTGATTTAGATGGGAGGGAGGATGAAGAGGGAACACATAATTTTTAAGTCCATTCTCCAATACTACAATCTCATTACCAACCATAAACACTTTCTAAGACACTATGTGAGGCATGATTAACAAATGCAACAGTGGTCCCTACCCTCTCAGAACAAATTATATGAGCATACCACCCTGACATTTATAGATAATATGCTCAGATTTTACATGGATTATCTCATTAAATACTCCAAAACACCTTGCTGAGGGGATAGCAAGATCTTTATTTTGCAATTAACAAAACCATGAGAGGGGATAGTCTAGTTTTTCCTATGCTTAGGTATGATAGAAGTGGTGATTGACCATTGATTTTATGGGTACATTGTCCACCTATCTGTCCTGCCCTCCACTTCCCCAGTTCAGCCCCATGGACAATGACTCATCTTACTTCTGCATTGTTCCCATGTGTGACAGGGCTCAGGAAATAAGGGCAGAGTTCTAGATGGAATTTGGTTAACACACCCACATCTGCGTTTTCCCCTTAGATCCTGAGGTTCAGAGCTCAGGGCTTGTATCTTAACTATTGTGTGTAGAAAATCACAATTGAGGAAATACCCCATACTTTCAAGTCTGCCATCCACTTTCCTGCCTTCTCTTTTCTGATGCCTTCATTTCTCACTCTTAGTAACAGTTTGATATCCTTTATCCTGGGCCATATTTTTTCACACTTTGGTTCTATGTTTCAAGTTCGGGATCAAAATTATCCACCATTTTTCCTTTTGGGCTCTGCAGAAATTGAAAGTAGAGCTTGGGGAAAAAAAAGAACATGGAATTTGGAGTGCATCAAATTCTTGAGTCAGCTTTATTAATTCCCCCCCAGTTAGGGGCCAACATGCTGAGTACATAGATTGACTTTGAAGTTACACGGGGGCTGCCTACTTTGTCCTGTTTGCCATGCCCTATGTTTAACTGGTAGAATGTCACAGCAACTGCAGTGACATTAGCCAGTACCAGGTGGGACAGAAAGCTGAGGAGGAGGCTGAGCCTTCGGGGCACCCCTTGGAGGCAGATCCTCAACTGCTCTGCCATGCTTTCTGCCTTCGAACAGAAGCAGAAGGAGTGGCATGGACTGTTTGCTGTGCAGATGGATGAAGCAGACAAAAAGCAGATGAAACCCGTTTTTCCCTCTGGTACTACAGTATCTCTCCTCACTAGATCGAGGACTTGGCCTTCCTAGAATTTCTCTGGGAGGGAGAGAGTGGTCGCCTCAGTGTGGGGAGGGAAGGACAAAAATGCTGATGGAATTCCTCTCTTTTCCAAAAGAGAAAAATTAAGAGGAACGAGAATTTTCCTAACACTCAGGAATCTGATTCATGATTTCTCCAGGTACTAAATTAGAAAATTTTTGTCTTTGGGTAAGGAAAAGAACTACAGAAATACTAAAAGGAGATAGCTCCTTCCTATTACAGGTGAGAAAACAGAGGTTCAAGGACTCATCCAAGGTCATACATCTGCTTGAGAACTATACCAAGGCATCCAGAAGCCCTCCTCCTCGCACAATGCTACTTCTCTATACACGGATTCAGCCTGGAACACAGAAATTCTCATGACAGCATCTGTACACCTGCACCAGTTTCAGAGACTCAGCTTGTTCTTGATAACATCATGTAATAGCTGTGAAGTCTTTGTTGAAGAGCTTTGATCAAGTGCCCTTAGGCAGTACATGGCTTCTCCCATTCTCAATTCAATAGGCTCTGTCTGTTGACCGTCATCCCCTTCTCAGCAGCCTTCTGTTCTACACCAGGAACCCGCAGGGCACAGCTGGGAAATCAGAGTTGAGTAGTAGGTACCCTGGCTCTCTGCAGCACAAGAGAACAGGAAAGAGGCCTGATTATACCTCCTACTTATTTCTTACCCCTTTGGGAAATTTTAATTTGAATTTCTATTTATAACACAAATACCATTATGAACACTATAAAAAGGAGATTTTTAAAAAATCACCCTAGAGGGGTACATGGGAAAAGCAAGAGATCGAAGAGGCCCCACTTCAGATTCTAGCTTGGTACTTGACTTATAACACTGAGCCTTCTCCAGGGGTTTCCCCCTTTTCCCTGGGGCTCTGTAGCAGGGTCTTCCAAGACCTCAGTAGATACCTGGTACCACAGATTGTACCAAGCATTATATATATTATATTTTTCCTATCCATACATATCCATGGCTAAGTTTAACTTATGAATTAGGCACAGTAAGAGAGTAACAAGACAATAACAAAACAGAACAATGATAACAATATAATTAATAAAAGTCATTGAAAATTATGAGTGTTTATTTCTCAAAAATTCTTTTAATGTGCTTGGACCATAGTAAACTATAAGTAAGAGAAACAGTGGAGACAAATCTACAGAAATAGGGGGTTTACTGGAATACTTAATGCCCTTTGAACCACAGCTTTGTCCTCTTTAAGTGGGTATAATAAAAGCTTCCTGGTTTTGTGTGGGAGGAGGAGATTAAAGAAATAATGTGTAGACTAAAATGCTCTGGAGATGTAGTTTAATAAGCTTTAATTCTCTCCTGCTCTAATTCCTCATTATAGCTCTTTTTAATATTGTTGTTCCCCATACTTTTATATATTGTAGATGTAATTTTTGCTTTCTGCATTTTTCATCTAACATTATACCACCATCTGTTTTACTCTATTACTTTTAAGGTAAATGACACAAAATTGATGATAGCTCTTTTGAGCTAGCAAGATCAATTTCATGTGATTTCATCTAACACATAGTTTTCAAAATCATCATGTACAAGAATGAATAATATTCTTTTGAGTTTATATACCACAATTTATCCAAGGACTCCTTAATCTTGGCTGTATTGTTTATTCTCATTTTTCCTCCTTAATCAATTTCCATATATATATATATATATATTTCTTTAAATATGTATATATTTTCTTCAAATTATTTCCTTGGGATAAATTCATAGAAGTAGTTTCAGTATTATTTTAAGGCCTAATGAACTGTGTGCATTTTGCCCACATTTGCCACTTCTGTAATCTATTTCTTATGTCTGGCTAGGAATTAAATCTATCCGCAGAACAAAGGCAGAAAACAATGGGAATTCTTGAAGTCAGCACCTGGTGCTTGTCAAGGCTGAGGTAGAGGGGAAGAGAACAAAGATATCACAGGAATTCTTCTCCAGAGGCCTGGTACATCTCAGCAAGAAATTAAAAAACTAAAAGACATTTTATCCATATAGAGCTGTCAAGGAAGTCAGGAAAAAATGTACAGAAAGAAAGAAATTTGAAAGACACTTAAATGTCCCATCAATGGAAGAATAAATAAATAAAATAGAATATAGTTCTCTGGCAGATGTTTATCAGCAGCTACAAATGAACTGAATGTACAGACAGCAATATAAAAAAATCTCAAAGAACTAATGAAAAATCAAGTTATTATATGACACAGTACACCATTTATATAAATTTTAAAACTATACGTAATCTATATTTTATGGATATCAGCATATATATTTAAAATTTATTTTCAATTCATACATAAAATATAATTATACATATTAATAGGATATCACATAATTTTTTTTTGAGACAGGTTCTTGCTTTGTAGTTCAGGCTGGCCCTGAGCTCACTATGTAGCCCAGGCAAGCCTTGAACTCAGCAATCCTCCTGCCTGTGCCTCCCCAGTGCTGGGATTGTAGGCATGAGCCAGCATGCCAGGACATATGATATTTTGATAGGTATATATATTATGTCATCTGTTTAAACATATCTTTTCAAGCATTTATCACTACTTTGGCTTTCTGAGATACATTTTATATAGTTGATATCTATAGTCACAACATATGCATTAAAATATGGAAAGGGAACTAGGAAGTACACATCAAAATCATAGTCCCCTTGGCCCATAGAAAGTAGGAAAAGGCAGGGGCTGGACATTTAGCTCAGTGGTTCCAGCACTTGCCTAGCAAGTAGAAGGCCCCCCCTAATTTGATCCCTGGTAACCACATACAACAACACCATGTGTGGTGACTCACACCCACCAGCAATCAGTACCACATACCACAGTGCTGGGTGTGGTGGCCCCCGCCTGTAATCCCAGCACTGGGAGGCAGAGACAGGAGGATTGCTGAGTATGAGCTTTGCCTGGGCTACATAGTGAGCTCAGGGCCAGCTTGAACTACAAAGCAAGACTCTGTCTCAAAAACAAAACAAAACAGAACAATAACAACAACAAAAGAAAGTAGGGAAAGGAGAATAGGTTGTGTTTTTTTCTTTTTCTTTTCTTTTTTTTTTGAGACAGGATCTCTTCATGAGCCACCATACCTGGCATTGTGGTATGTGTACTGATTGCTGGTGGGCAAGAGTCACCATGCCTGGTATTGTTGTATATGGTTACTCAGGTTGAACTCAGGACCTTGTGCTTGCCAGGCAGGTGCCAAGACTACTGAGCTAAATCTCTGGCCCAGGAGTAGTATTTTTTATTAAAAAAAAAAAACTAGAGAATCAAATATGATAAAAAGTTAACAGTGAATTCTGGGAAGACTCATTTGTTTTATTATTCTTATTCTTTTCTGCATTTGTAAAAGTTCTCAAATCATTATTATCAACACTAGAGAAAGACTATCCAGAGAGGAGAAATTGGGGGTGACGGGAGGAGTAGGAACCAGAGGAAGTCACAGCGTTTTACACTGATGATGACCAGGGAATGAACCCCGAGGGTCTTGCTGCCCTTTGCTAAGAGAGTCTCTCTTTCCATACTGAGTTCGCTCTAGCCTACTTTTGGTTTCTTCCCATTTCTAAGTGTTGGTCAGGTGATCTTTCTGGAAAGTGTGAAATCCCAGGACTATCAGTCCAGGCTTGACTCAGCTAGTCCAGGGAGGCTGAACCCCAGAAGACCCTTGCTTGGAATGGTAGAAGCCTCTCGATTGGTCAGCTACTTATCTGACCCTAGAGCAAGTGCTGATGGTTTAGGCATTGGCTGGTTCCTGGTCCAGTTACAAGTAGCATTTGATTCTGTTTGCTGAAATTAAAAAACAATGGGGATCACATAGGAAGAGCTAGATATTTAATCTATAAACTCTTAGAGTCAGACCAAGCATGTTGGACATCCATGGGATAGAATTAACTCAGGTAAAGCACATGGTCAAATAGAGTTAAAATAAGAAAGGCAGTTATGCAATCCTGCTAGCCAGCCATAGTGGGCACTACCGCATATTACGGCGTGCCTTTAGTACTAAGGCATTTTTGTCTCCCAGCCACTAGAAATGTAGGCTCCTTGGAGCTCACAGCCGAATCCTTCTGCGAGAAAAGCAGTAGTCTTGCCTACAGTTATTCCCTTTTACCAGGTGGTACAACTCATACCTAAAGAATGGTCTAAGGCAGTGAACCTTTTAGAGGTAAGTGTCCAAAGTGCAATCTAACCCCCACTTATTTATCACAAAGTGCCAACACTGCAATTAAATCTTAATACTGAGGTTTTAGCACAGAAAAAAAAAACAGCTCATACATGAACATCTTTTGTCTTCAGAGAAAAATGAATCACAACCATACCACAGGTTCACTAGCACTGATGTAAGGAAATATGCACAGACCTGGCTCTGTTGCTTCAACTGGGACACAGTGAGGGCTTCAGCATCAGAGTTCACCCACAATGTTGACTAAAGACTGACAAATGCATCACGGTTCAACTTTTCTTTCATCCCCTACCCAAGTCTCATCCCTTGCTCCTGTCTGTCATCTGCCAGAAGTATTCATCCCAAGAGCAGTGACTCTCTGAATGCAAATATCAGTCTTAAAACAACAGCAACAGGAGTGGCAGGTCCTCAGGGTATCAGGTATTATGTTTATTTGTTTGTTTTTTGTTTTTCAAGGAACTAAGCCTAAAAGCCTTGCCAACAATGAAATCCAATTTTTTCTATGCTTTAGCTGTCCTATTTGAATAGTTTGAGTTGACCTTACAAATCTGCATTCACTGTTGTCTATCACTTTTAGTAGTCAGCCATTAAGTGTGCACGAAAAAGAAACAGACAAAAATCCTGATCTTGAAGAAATAATAGTTAAGACTGAAAAACCAAGATCTCAAAATTAAACAACACACACAGTTCCCTACAAATTAAATAATAGTATTGAATGCTACCTGTAGGAATACACAAATTTATATGTCTCATAAGTGGAGCATAGATATTTTTTTTCTGGTATCAGAAATTGAACTCAGGACCTTGAGCTTGCCTAGGAGACATGGTGCCACTGAGTTAAATCCCCAGCCCAAAATACATATTCTGTAAACTCAAAAACCAGAAAATGCAATGAGTTAAGAACAAAGAGCTGAAAAGTTAGCAAAAAAAAGTTTCTCTGATTAAAAATTTGGCAAAGAAACAAAGTTCACCAATAAATTGTTCACAGATGTTGTGGCTTCTATCTAGATGTCCTCCCAAAGTCTCATATGGTCATAGGTAGGGATTTGTGAAGGTGACTGGATCTAAGGTGTGGGATGATGAGATTACGGATGTGATGCTGGGATGAAGGTTGTAATGACAGGGTTAAAGGTGCCCTACACTGTGTGTGAGTTCTACCTACCCTCAGGGTAGAGGGCTGCTTGCATTGCTTGCTGCTTCACTGCTTTCTCGCCTTCTACCTTCCCTGCTTGCCATGGACTATATTTCTTCAGTAATTCCTCTCTTCCATGGATTGTTGTCAGTCACCTATAGGCTGAAACTTCTAGAAACGGTGAGCCAAAATGAACTTTTCCTCTTTAACTTCAGGTTGTCAGGCATTTTGTCTCAGCAATGAGAAAAGTAACTGTGACAGATACAATGAATTAAAGGAAGTTGGAGAGAAGAATGATGGATACAATATCATATTGAAGTTTAGGTTGATAGGAGCAGGGAAAGGAGGCTTAGATGAAAGAATTATAATGAGATGGAGAGAAATGTGTCCTGGGAAATACAACTATAGGCAATGTAGCTAAAAATTCTGTGAAGCATCACATCAGGCAAAGGATCTTGGCTTTATGATGAAAGCAGTGGGCATGGGAGGGTAGACATGCAACAGTGGAAGTATTGAGAGAAGGCAAACTTGGTGGGGAGCATGTGGGATTTATTAGGACAAATCCACAGGCAGCCTGTGACTTGTGAAGACATGTATGTTTAAGCTGTGAGGAAGAAAATAGGGCACTGACAAGCCAGCTTTCTGGACTGACCACTAAACATTAGTGCAGCTGTTGAGAGTATGACATAGTTCTACCTTCTCTGATCCCTTAGTAACCTGCTTCTCCATCCCCTCGTTTATAACCTTTCTGCCCAAGTGGCCTTAAACAAGTCATGCATCCTGCATGGAATATCCTTTCATTCCACAGTGATTTCTCTTCATTGAATTCTGACAGGCTTCCAAGCCAAACTATTTAGTTATTTGTTCTAAGTTTAACTTAAGTTAGCACTGCTTTACAAGTTGTTCTTGAAAATCTCATAATAATTATGCCTAGACAAGTGTTAGGAATCATCTGTGTATCTCTGTGCTGACTGACTTTCAATTTTTAAGCAATTGGTAGATTTCCACATCTTTAAAGAGTTCTTCTCAACTTCTGATTGGTCAAAGACTAGTGTTTGACATGAGTGTTTGACATATATGATAAAGTGTTTTTTTTATCTAGAACATTCTAATCCAACCATCCTAATAGGTAAGTCTAGTAATTCTCTTCATTTTATAAATAGGTAATTAATTATTAAATAACTTCCTCAAATTTGTACATCTACTGAGTAATAGAGTTCCAATATAGGCAACTTTATTTCAGAATCCACCAAATTATTCCTTACCCTATTCAATGAAGAACTTAAAGAAAGTGCTGTTGGATATCTGAGTGAGTGAAGAGGAAGTTAAGCAAGTGACTTCTCCCAGACGTGTTGCATGGTGAGAATGAGGCCCTCAGGCACAGTGGGCACTTGATTTACTAATTCGATGGTCTCCTTAAGGGCTGATTGTAACTTAAATTGGTTTGTAAGTCAATACAGCTGAGATCTATCTGTTTACCTGGGTACATATAGATAACAAGAGACAGATAAATCTTTCATTAACCTAATTAACCCAAGTTGTTCATATGTCAGGCTGGTCGTAACTTGAGAGTCCCCTGTATCCTCTGCATCCCTGCAAGGAAAGATTGCTGCTTACTGGGCTCTGGTATTCTGGGTTGTGAACCCAGAGCTGAATGTACAGTCTGCTGCTGCTGAATTCTGAGGTCCTGTCAGGTTGTTAAAGGTTAAAAGATTATAAAACTCTTTTTCAGAAAGGGTGTTTAAACTTTGGGAATCTCTACATTGTGTGTTTGATTGACCTCAAGTGCTATTTTAAATTAAGGTGTAAAACAATTCACGAATCTTTTAAGTGTTGTTCATCTTAATCTGTAGCTTTAAATGCTCATAGGCCTCTCCAGATACTGGATAGGCTCCTACGGTGTGGGATTCCTCTGGGGTTCAGTTAATTTAAAAAGACCCAGGCAAATGCACAGCTGGGGCATTTATCATCAATGCTCATGATTGTTTCCCATTTTCCTCTTTCTTATCAGAAGTCAAAAGCAACATGTAAGATATGTGGCTATCAGAGGGTTATCACTTGTTGCCAAGAGAAAAAGCACAGCTGAGTTTGGTTTAGCTTGATGGCCCCTCTGTTGAAATTCACAATCTCTTATCTTTGTTTCCACTTCTCCGATCTAGACACTTGACAATGATTTGCAGGAAATTGAGGCTCTTACCCCTGCTGAGAAGTCAGAACTCAAACACGCCTAAATATAATTTTACCCTGTGTGTGTGTGAGTGTGTGTGTGTCTGTGTGTTTAATGCAAGTTAAGGTTAATTGGAAAGGAAAATAGGATTTTTTTCTCTCTCTCTGGGAATGGGGCTAGCCTACCCTCACTCAGACAGGACTGTGACTGTGTGATTTTTCACAGCCTGGTCTTTGCAGTCTGGTAAACTTGTCTGGTTATTTAGAGTACAAAATATCAGCCACTCTCCTCCGACAAAAGGAAAGTGGAGGATATTAGATTATTTAATTAACTACTTTGCTTTCTTTCCTTTGCTTTTGTTTTCTTTCTTTCTCTCCTAGGGGTAAGGAAATGACCATATTCTCTCACACGGTGGTATCAGAATTGCTTATAGTGAAACAATGGCTCTTGTTGAGAAAATGCTGATACATTTTCTTGAGGGCTCCATGGCCTGAGTGTAATCATGTGGTCACCAGGTTGTGAAAGCGAGGGTTTTGCACTCAATACAGGAGAAGTGGTTTGAGAACCTGGTCTCTTGAGGGCTGCTAGAGGAGGTGAGCCTCCAGGGGGAGTGGCCCTGGGGAAGGAAGGAACAGTGACTTTCAAAGTTTCCAATTCTAAGAAAGCAATTTGAGAGAGAAGAGTGAAGGGTGTTGGCAAGTTTTAAGATGTTCTCTGCAGGATGGTTACTATAAATTGCTTCCATCTCATTTGCTACTCTCCTCCTATGAAACCTTCTAGTGTTGGAAGGGAAAGAGGAGGTAAGTCTTATGTTTATACTGATGACCAAAAATGCTTTCATCTGTGCAAAGACTATAACACAGGAAGAAAGTTGCTGCTGTGTAAGTGGTTTATTTTTGCACATGTACATGTTGACCATAGAGTTGATCTGATTTCAGTTCAAAGAGCTCAACTTGTCAGCAAGCTATTGCCTAAACACAGTATCTTTCATTCAGCAACACATTCAGGAAAGAGGTGGTAAGAGACAGCAAGCCATTTGTGAGGTGCACATGAAGCATTCAATGCGTAGCCCTACCGTATACAGACTGGAAAGTTTAATGCTACAGGCTGAGTGGCCCTTGTCTGAAATGCTGGAGCACTTGAATCAGAAGTGTTTCAGATTTCAGATATTCCCAGATTTTGGAATATTTGCATGTACATCATGTCTTGTGGAGGGGACCTAGGTCTAAACACCGGATTTATTTGTTTTATATGCATCTTATATACACAGGCTGAAGGGAATTTTGTACAATATTTTAAATAATTTTATACATTTAACTTTCACTTGTCACATGAGATCAAGTGTGGATTTCTCCACTATGACATCATATCTGCACTCAAAAATCTTTGGATTTTGAAGCATTTAAGAATTTGAGACTAAGTGTGCTCAACCTGTAACTTCCTAGAAGCACCAGAACAAATTCCAAAAAACTAAATAGATAAACCAAAAGAAATTTATTTTCTCACAGCTCTGGGGTTTTGAAACCTATAATCAAGGTGCTGACAGACTAGGTTTCATTTGTAGACCTCTCTTTTTGGTTTGTAGCCCACCACCTTCTCCTTTTCCTCTTTTTATGCTTTCCCTATGGTTTTGTGTGTGTGGGGGGGGTGGTGGGTAGCGGGGATTGAACTTGGCCCTTCTGCTTCCAAGGTAGGCACAGTACCACTTGAGCTAAATCCCTGGCCCCATCCTGGTCTGTTCTTACAGATCACTACTAGTCCTAGATTACAGTACACCAACATGAACCTGCTTTACCTTCATTATTCCTTTAATGACCTTATCACCAAACAGAGTCACATTCTGAAGTATCAGGAATTGGGATGAACAAATGAAGCTCAGTCAACCTGGGAGAGGTTCTGGAGGCAAGATGGTCGGGTACAAGTTGTACGTTCAACCTAACACCATGATGGAGCCCACTAGGAATATTTCCTACTTTACAGCATTCTTTACAATCATGGTGCGATGTCTTTCTCCAGGTCTGTAGCTGTAAGTGGTATCACTTTAGTAACATTCACTATTTCTGTGAAATTCAGACCTTGGCTTTTTCTTCTGCAAAAACCATTGTTTTGTTAGTTTCAACATATAACCCAGTGCTTTTATGATTGTTCAAGAACATTTATTCTAGCCTGTATCAAAGAAATTAGCAAATCCTTTAAAATTACAGCCTAACCAACTTGCTTTTGTGAAAATACATCAACCTTAACTCTGCTTAAAGGCATTCCATTTATTGGAGGAACGGTGGAGTGAAGAAGTTGTAGACAGGTTCTCCCAGAATGAATATTTTGTTTGAATGCCTCCTTTCATGGCCATGTGTCTAGGGACAGGGGGAGACTCTTGCTCTGAAAGGAACCCTTGTCAAATGTGATCTGCTTAAAGTATTCATGATCATCTCCGTTCTTTTTTTCTGGGGGAAAAAGACAATACTTTTCTTTTTTTGCAGATAGTCCTTTTGTCTGTGTTTTATAGTTGGTACTGTTAAAACTTATCTTTCAATAATTAGCTTCTTGACCTGCCTCGATACAATAGCATGTCATAGGGGTATTGGGAAGACCAACTAAACTCATGCTCGTAAAACACGTAGAACTGTTTAGACCATAGGCACTTAACAGGTGTTATTACTGAGAATGGGAGAGACAGTGTTATCATGGTAGAAATGGCAGTGTTGAATGGTGGGAGGCACCTACTGTGATGATATTGTTGATCTGCTGAATTAATCCTACCTGTAATTCTTCAGTTACATACCTCTGGCCAGATTGTTTTGTGAAATAAAACATATTCTCCTTGTTACTGAGGATATGTTTAATTGTATCTTTTAATACTTGCCACTAAAATCACACTTCGTGGTACATACTTGTAGACTCTTTACAGTAAAGGTATAGTATGCATCCCTAGAATTTCCAATGTTTATAGTACTACCAATTTTATTTAAGGAAGTAGCCTTTTGTTAGAATGCTTCATAATGCCAATGGCTACAATTTTAGTCTTCCAAGTTAACTGTGCCAGGTACTATAGGATTTATAATTTCTTAGAGGATATAATATTATAGTACAAAACTGGAGTGGAATTTGTAAACTGAAATTGTTGAATTTAAGATCCTAATGTGCCACTTCCATGGCACGTGACCCTGAGAAATTTACTTAATTTGTATTAGTCCTTCTTTAAAAAACAAACAAACTGTAAAATGGGAATTTTACAGTAGATACCTTTCATCATTCAACAGTATCTCCAACACAATAACATTGGTACTCTTATTCATAACAACAGTACTTGTTGAGTGCTTGTGTTCCAAACAGTTCTGAAATACTTAAAAAATATTGTACTCATAGTAATAATTCAGAGGCTTTCCCACATCACCAGGTGCTGTGCTAAAACAGAGACCCCCATTTGTGAATCTACCTAACCCGTGTTAAACATTTCATTAAACAGGGTTCCATTTAAACCTAAAGAAGTTTAAGCAATCCCGAGTAAAGCTCTGGACGCTAGGACTCTTGGGCCTTGGAGTGATACCAGTTATAGATAAGCCTGTGGAATATGCTCAGATATGAACATCTTTAAAGTTATTACAATTTGTGAAATATTTAGAAATAGACATTTGGTTTCAAAAGATATTTTGAGAAATGATGAATTTCCCCATCACTTGACATAAAGTCTTAAAATGGGCTCTTTAATTTCACTGTCTTAGAAAGTTACTGAAGCATTTTATTTCAATGTTCTTGAGAATATTGCCAACCAAAAGGCTGTGGGTCCGAAGGATTGGATTGAACAGAGCCCTAAACAGACTCAAGGAGTACTTGCCAAATACAAATCACTGGAGAAAAACAGGTATCAACCCTGGCTCCCTGTCACAACCCAAGGAACAGTTGTGTTATGAGTTCAGGTGAAGAGTGAAGACTCTTCCATTAGCTTGGACATAATTATTCCTTGAAATAATGATTCAAGTACTGATGTCATGTTCTTCTATTTAGGCAGAGAGAAGTATGCTTTTATACACATAATGAAGTCTCCTATTATGTCTTAGATGCCAGAAATCTCAGAGTTAAAACTGTATTTGATAGTGATAAATAGCCTTAGGCAAGGGTTCTAGTCAAATTATAGTTCCTTTATCCACCCTTACGTGGTTCTTTATCAAATGTTCTTAAAATGGTCAGCATATACTTTATAGTGAGTCACCAAAAATCTTCCTCTCAAAGTAGATATTATTTGTTCCTAGTTTCATTTACCCAACCACCTAACAAATATTTATGGATACACATTTTATTCTAGGCACTGTGCTATTTATAGAGAAATAAGAGGTAAATAAAACCACTGCCTCTATTCTCATGAATCTCATAATCCACTAGGGAATGACAGATATTGAATAATTTTACAAATAAGTTTTTACATTTCTAGCTAAGAAAAGCAGAAGGTATTATAAGAATGTGAAACAAAAAGTGTATTCATGGCTCTTAGGCACATATCCTATAGCAGGGCTTCTGGCACTTTGTGAACGTGAGCTGCAGATTTCAAACTCTGGAGCAGATACATACAGATATAGACAAAAAGAGGGGCTCTAAACATAAGCAAGTGGGTCCTCATTATTTAACATTTTGGGACTCACCCACATTTCATTCATGATCATCATCAATAAGCATAATCATCAAAACTCCAAAACCACACTATGTACTCTGAGGGTATTTACTTGGCATACATTTTCTCAAAACCTGGGTTTTGTTGTGATCAGTTTTCCCCTTTACCTACTGGTAGCACAGAATAAATTGTAAGTTCTCAAGAGAGAGTTTCACATCTCCACCATTTAGCAGCATGTTGAGCTCCCAGTATGGGAGTCTGTTTCAAGTAAGCATCTCCGTAATTTTATTTTGAGTTTTTTCTGGACTTATGAAGTCTTTTGGAATTTTTGTGGACAGAATTCATAGCCAAGAGTGCACATTGACAGAGGTACATGGAAATTATCCAAAAGTATGAAAATATAAAAATCTCAGAGTTGAATGGACTGAAAACATTATCAAGAACTACTCCCTCATTTCTAGATGGAGGAAATTGCAACAGATAAAGGAAATGATAGAGCTAACAACACATACTCTTGGAGTATTGCTTATACCTCATATTCCTGGTGGGCACCACACTCACTATCACTTGTGATCATTCCTGTGCCAACTGCTGAACTAACTAAGGGGAAAATATGGGTGGAAAAAGGGAATGAGGGGCAAAGGCATTAAAATAATACTAGACCATGAAAAAAACTGTGTTTGATTATAATATTTAACTTCTTTTCTGAGTAATTTATTGCTCTTTATCCATATCAATATGTAATAGACTGAGTACAAAATGTAAAAATTGCCAGTTTGTACCAGGAAATATATTTCTAGGAAAAGCTCAAGAAATAACTTTACTCATGTATTGGTTTCACCTGAATACACATGGTTAGTGCACAATTTATGTGGAGAAAATAAAATGTGATACTGTTAGTTTTGAGGACAGATATGCCCTCTACATCCAAGGCAGTGAACTGATTATTATTTTTTCAAACAAAACCTATTTAGTCTGACAGAGGAGCCTGCTGTTTCTTCCTACCCTTTGTAAAATTGCTGTTTAAGTGTAACCTAATGGAAAATTTCATTGTTTTGCATCAGGCATTTCTGTGCCCTCTTGTCTAACAGGAAATCAAGGTCATGAAAGGCTTGCATCTTTCAGAGACTCTGAAATAACTTAAGCTTTGGAGGCATAATCACTTCCCGAAGTGTGTTTCCAGGTGGCTTTGCCATTTCCGTTGAAAGGAGGAAAATGGGGTGCAATGGTATAAAATTTTCACCAGGAGGTTTGTTTTGATGGATACTGTTCTCCATACTGGCTCAACAGTCAAAAAATCGATGGGACCTTTAAACTAATACAAATTCCCAGACATTCTGATTTAACTGGTCAGGGGTGAGAATTTATAAAGGACACAAGCTTTGTGCACTTTCTTCACTTCCGTTGACCTCCAGTATCTTTCTGGAAGTCTTCTGTGACTGTCTGACCATGTTCTATTGCTTCTGTCTTTGGTAGACCCTTGTTGACACCCCCTGCCTTCACCTCTCCAACTTCCACCTCCATGAGCTGACCGAACTCAAGGTAAAATCAGAAGCAGAGTGGCTCTCATGACCCATCAGCCACTCCAAGTCACATCCCTGTTTTGATACAGATTTGATAAAACACCCATCTCAACACCTTTTCCTATGTGCATTCCTTTCATTTATTTCTCATAACATAGACTAAAATTTCAAACTCTCTGTGTTCCGTTGCACGTTTTCATCATTTCTCATTACTCCCTTTATCCAGAGTGAGCTAGGTGATCCAGGGAGACAGCTCACCATGAGAAGAACCTTAACTAGTGAGAAAAGAAAAAGGTGAATTTTGTCTAATGAGAACTGGGAGGCGGGAGGTAGCTGGTTGGTTAGATGGCTCCATTTTCTTTGTGTGTGTGTGTGTGTGTGTGTGTGTGTGTGTGTGTGTTTGCGCGTGCGCGCGCGTGTGTGTGAACTTCTCCAAGCTATGACTGTGTGTCACATATCTGGAGCAATCCTGTTGAGCAACTGCTCTGTCTCTAATACAGTGTGTGAAGTATAGGCCCGGAGGGTAGTAATGCCTATTACCTTGGATTTTTCTTGCTCACTTTCTTTGTTTTCTTATCTTCATTATCCTGGCCTCGCAGCACCCATGTAAAGTTTCGGTGTTTTCATCTGTGCCTCAGGTTCTGTCTCCTATGGAATCTGAGTTACTTTTTTTTTTTTAATTCTTCAAGCGAATCTGTGATGAAGCCAAAATTGAGAAACTTTTGCTTCTCAAAAAGATTTGAAAACAAGTATCTTCAAGGACATCTCGTACGTATGGGGGCTTTTTGACATTCGTTCCTTTCATTTATTTTTCAAAATGTAGGCCAAGATTTCAGACTCTGGGTTCCATTGCCTTTACTCGTCACTTCTCGTTGACTCCCTTTCTCGGTGTCCAAGTGTTAGGTGCTGTAAGCAGCTTGATGTGCTGCCTTTCAGGCTAGTGTTGATCCAGAGACAGAATCATGTTTCTTTTATTTTTTGTTGGCGTAACCATCTATTCATATTGTCTTAACATGGCTTTTATCAGTGAACTGTCTCTCGCAGTCTGTCAGAATACAAAGGTCTTCTTAATTCTTTGCAGCTACTAACACCTTTTCATAATATGAAGTTACTAGAACAACATTTTTCCCTCAACCTTACTAACAAAGATTCTGACTGCATGCCACATTTTGACATTAAAATGTTGATTTCAGACCAGGGATGAAGCTCAGAAGCACTGTCACTGCCTGGCAAGAGCAAGGTCCTGCATTCAATCCCCGATACCAAAGTAAACAAATGAACAAACAAACAAATAAACAAAATAGCATTTTGATTTTGACATTAATATTTTGATTTTGAAGTGAATTTAGCATATTTTAGTATGTATCTCTGCATACATGTGAATGAAATTCTCAAGAATGGATAGGTAGATTGGAATTATTAGATTCAAAGACATACTCAGGTTAGGTTCTACAGATACTTCTAAAATATATTTTAATTTGATTTAATTAAGTGTCCTAATTTATATTTCTACCAAAAGTATATGACAATTACTGTTTGTTCTCACCTTTATTCAACAGTGGATATTATCAGTTTTAAACAATTATCAATTGGGGCAAATAATAATATTCCATAGTTATTTTATCAGAAGTTATATCTCCTTATACCATAAGCCTCTTTTGACCCTGAATCTCTACTTTGGAAAATTTTATTAAACTCCATTAGAACAGGATATGAGTACAGTACAGTTGCTGAGTAGTTGGACTATTCTTTCTACCCCAATAGTCTTCTCAGCTAGGTCTAATTTCTTCACACTATTACACTGAGTGTTGGAATTTGGAGGGCTGAGCCATCCCATCCTCTTTGTAAGAGGAACCAGACCTGGGCACCAGACAAGATGATTGAAAATAACTTTGTAGTATTTGTTTTGCTGGAAGCAGCCTTCATACCTGCCTGGCCTGCTCTCTAATCCCCTGTTGACTCTAGCTGCACCCAGCAGTTTGACCAGAGGCAGAGCCTACTAAGAGCTTCCTCAGAGACAGACAGCCATACTCTGCCAAGGGAGTGTGCATCCAGAGGAGTAGGACCAAGTTTTCCCTGGGAAATAGCTCTAAGCAAAGCCAGAGTAGGACAGCTCGTCAGTGTCATGGGAGCAGAGTTGCTGCACAGGTAGGGTAAGGGTCATGAAAGTGAGGCTCAGGACCTGATGTGGCTGCAAGCTTGTGACCCTCAGCCTACCCTGCATCTCTACTTTCTCACACAGATAGTTCATATGTTTATGCACCACCATTCTTGGAAGGGAAAATCATGACTCTTTCACTAGGATCACCTAGTCTGATAAGAGAAACATGGTCTTTGGTTCTAGTCCTTCCCAAACTTGTGATGAAAGGGACTTTGTTATGTCTGGTTGGAATTTATAGTATGATTGAAGAGAGAAACATTCTGCATAAAATGACTCAAAAACACTTCAAAATGTATAATGCATTTGGTATAAGCACATTCAGCACAGAAGGGAGCAATAAGAGTGTTTAATTTAGACACAGTTTTAAGAGGCAATGTTTAGCATTTAGAAGCCTAGAAACTTGGCTTCCTCCCATGATTTCCACTTATTTTTCTATCCTTGATTATCTTCAGGTATCTCCTGCACAGTGGCCAGAGATAGGAAAATAGCTGGTCCACAGTTTGGCTTGACTTCTCAATTCACCCCTTCAGAGACAAAGCAGGTCCTGTTCAGTGTGATAGATTTTAGTTTAGATTACCTCTACCATGGTCCCCCATATATGGGATTCAGTTTAATTCCCCTTATTTATTGAGATTGGTTTTTAAAATCTTAGCAGCTATGCTAAGTCACAGAAAAACAACAAAGACAAAAACATAATATTTGCTAACAATCTCTGGAAAGGAAAAAACATAACAGGTTAGTTGTAAACAGTGTGATAAATGTCCTGGGGGATATTTAAATAAGTGGTAAGGTAGAAACACGCAGGAGGCACCATTCATTTTCTACATGTTGAGTGAAAGCAGCTTGTGGGACATTAGAAAAAGGAAGAGTAGTAAGTCATCGGATAAATAGCCTAGGAATTAGGAGTTATGAATGAGATGCTGATGGAAATTTGAGATTCAGCATATGGTTTGTTTGAAACTTCAGAATGAAATCTCTTTGTGACAGAGGAACAAGGTGAAAAATAATAGAACAGAAAGCACTGATTTCAAGTAATCAGGAGGATTATCTGAGTGTTGAGGGTAGAGCTCAATAGTAGAGTCCTGGCCTAACAAGCCAAAGCCTTGAGTCCAATCCTCAACACAGCAAAGAGAAGAAATAAAAAGAGGAGGCAGAAGGAAAGGAAGAGGGGAAGAGGACAGACCCCATAGTTTAAAAACTGTGAGGCATAGATTCAACAAAATCCTATAAGCAAAAAACACCCTGTTCATTTATGAGTGTGTACAATAAAAGTAGACTGGTATTGTCCTCCCCTACTAATCATAACAGCAGCAAAACTAACAATAGGGAAATAGTTTCCAAGATACTGTATGTAAAGCAATAAAGGACAGTGATCCATTTGGGGCAAGGAAGAAATGAGGTAAATGAATCCTAAAATTGTCCCATGTTGAAAACGTTTCTAGGCTTCAGCCCAGGACATGGGCAGTGCCCTTTAGATTCCATGAGTTGCATACATGGAGTGGAAAGTCTCAGAAACTGGGCACTAGGGTTTACAGGATGGAATACCAGAGGGAGAGAACTAGATACTAAGAGGGCATTAGAGATCTGAAGAGCACTTCTTGATATCAGCCAATGAATGTGTATGAGGAAACTACCCAAACTAAAGACAGTCACCTGAAATTAATGAAGAGAACATTCCCACCATTAGTGTCAGTATTATTAACTAAGGTGGAAAACCTTGAATTAATTGGCTATCAGGGAGAGTACTCAGAATGAGAATGGCACTTTATGGCAGTTTAGACCTAAAATAAAGGTTAATCTGTTTTACCTAAAAGTATTTCCTTATTATTAGTACACATTTGTCATAAAAAGTGGTAGTAATATCATATATCATATCTTGATCACTTTCAACCATTTTACTGTCCCTCTCTTTCTTGTCCCCTCAATCCTTATTCTCTCTCCTTTATATTTTTATTTATTTATATCTTAGTTTTAGAGCATAAGAGAAAATGTGATATATAACTTTGAGGCTGCCTTACTTTGCTTTGCATGATGGCTTTCTGTTTCATCCATT
Source organism: Thryonomys swinderianus (assembly GCA_004025085.1). Taxonomy (NCBI): domain Eukaryota; kingdom Metazoa; phylum Chordata; class Mammalia; order Rodentia; family Thryonomyidae; genus Thryonomys; species Thryonomys swinderianus. The sequence goes on along the minus strand of PVIC010003820.1, from coordinate 5,051 downwards.
CTTTTTGGTACAGGTTATATGATCTCACTCTTCTTTGTGGCTATATAGTATTCCACAGTGCATCCATTAGTTACTTTCTCCTGCGGAGCCACAATACCAAACAGCCATAATTTAAAAGAATAAAGGTTTATTTTGACTCACAGTTTGTAGAGATTTCAATTCATAGTTGGCTGGCTTTAAGGTAGAGCAGTATGGCACAGGAACGTGCTTGCTCATGGCATGGAGGTTAGGAAGCAGGGGGAGGGGGAAAGGGAAGAGGAAAGAAGAGAGGTCCTTCCAGGCCATGCCCCCATAGCTTCCCTCCTCCAACCAGATTTCACCTCCCAAATCACATTTAATGAGTGTCATACTCCCATGACCGAATCACCTTCCTGAAGTCCCACCTACATGCACATGAGGTTTTAAAGGACATCTAGATATAAACTATAACACTGTATTTATTCCACATTTTCATTATCTAACATCTGTTACTTTTAGGATTCATACCTAGGTCTTTGTTACATTTTGATTTGATTTTAGTACAGAGTGTGAGGTGGAGATGTAGCCTTCAATCTTCTGTAAGCAGATAGCCAGTTTTCCCAACACCCTTTGTCAGAGTCTCTTTTCTCCAGGGTACGTTTTTGACCTGTCAAAAATCAGACAGCTCTCTGTGCACAAGAATGCTTCTATATCTTTCATTCTAGTCTATTTATGGAATTTCTATTCCATAAAAATTTTATGTCAGTACTAGTTGTTTTTTGTTACTACACTTCCGTAGTATAACCTTAAACCTAATATTGCAATGCCTCTAGCATTCTTCCTTTTGCTCAAGATGCTGTAGCTATTCTGGTTCTCTTATGGTTTTGATAGAGATTGTCTTGCCAAAGACTCATGCCCTCAGAGGTGCAGCTTTTGGAAGGTATTGGACCATATGGGTACTATAGCCAAGAGCTGCAAGGAAGGGGGGCTGGCGAGAAGAGCCAGTCACTGGCAGGGTGTATCGCCCTTCCTGGCTCCTCCATTCACTCCCTGCTCTGTGGTCATCATGACATAAGCAACTTTCCTCTGCCATGCTATTTCTGCCTTGAAGCCAGCTGCCCATTGTCTGTAAACGTGAGCCAGAAGAAACGTCCTTGTTGTGAGCTTGGGGTATTTTGTCCTAGAGATAAGGAAAGTGACTAACACAGGATCTTTTCTGAGTCCATATGAAGTTTAGGATTTTTTTTTTCCTGCTCCTGTGAAGAATGTTGTTGGTATTTTAATAAGGGTTGCATTGAATCTATCTAGGTAATTTGTGATTATATGACCATTTTCATGACACCAGTTCTGATTTAAGACCAAGAGATATCTTTCCATTTCTGATGTCCTCTTTAATTTCTTTGTCAGATTTAAAAGTCATTTGGTAGAGTTTTTTGGGCCTTCTAAGTAAAGAATCATATTATTAGCAATAACAATAATTTGACTTCTTCTTTTCCTATTCATATTTATTTTATTTTCCTTGCCTGATTGTTCTTGCTAAAGTTTCAAGCACTTTATTAAACAGTAGGTGAAAGTGAAAAAGACTGTCTTATTCCTGATTTTAGAGGAAACAGTTTCAGTTTTCCTCCACTCAGTATGAAGTGGGGTTTTGATTGGTTATAAATGGTTTCTGTCAATTTGAGGTAAGTTCCTACTATACCTATTTTTACCTATTTTTTTATCATGAAGGGATGTTAAATTTTGTCATAGACATTATTCTGCATCTATTGAGTTAATCGTGTGATTTTAAATTTTTGACTCTATTCATGTGGTGTTACATTTATTTTTTATGTTTAATTGAATTCTTTATTGGTACATTTTATATACAGTTCACAATCACACTCAACATAGGGGAATTTGTACCAGTATATGGCAGTAGTTGATTCTCATTTTTACCCATATCCCTACCCACCCACAGTGTGCTACATTTATTGATTTAGGTGTGTTGAACCATCTTTGTGTCCCTGTAACAAAGTTAGCTTGGTTATGGTGAGTAGCCATTTTAACAAATTGCTGAATTCCGTTTGGAAGTGTATTAATGAGGATTTTTGTGTCTGTGTTCACCAAGAATATTGATTTATAGTTTTCTTTTTCTGGTGAGTTCCTATCAGTTTTGATATCGGGGTGATCCTGGCTTCATAGAATGATTTTGGAAGAATTCCTTTGCTTTTTCTTATGTATAAAAGTTTGAAGACCATTGGTGTCAATTCTTCTCTAAAGGTTTGGTAAAACTCTTCACTTAATAAATATATTGGGTCTGAGCTTTTCTCAAGTGGTAGCATTTTTTATTGTTGCATCAGTTTTACTGTTTATCATTGATAAGATTTTTTATATGTTCTTGACTCAATTTTGGTAGCTCATAAATGTCTAGAATTTAACTTTTTATTTAAAGTGATCAAATTTAAGCTGAGTGTGGTAGCACATGCCTGAAATCCCAACACTCAGAAATTCTGAGACAGAAAAGAGTTTGAGGCCACTGCATAGTGAGTGAGTTCAAGGACAGCCTGAACTACATAGTGAGACCGTATCTAGAAATAAGAAAGGAAAGAAAGGAAGGAAGGAAGGAAGGAAGGAAGGAAGGAAGGAAGGAAGGAAGGAAGGAAGGAAGGAAGGAAGGAAGGAAGGAGGGAAAGAAAGCATTCTAATTTATTGGACCACAGGTTTTTCTAATAATCTTTCAGGTTTTAGTAATGTCTATTGTGACTTCACATTTTTCATCTTTATTTTTGTTAATTTTAACCTCCACTCTTTTAGTAAGTTTGACTAAGGGTTTATCTTTTTCAAAGGAGCAACTATTTATTTCACTGAGCCTTTGTACTTTTAAAGTTTAAATTTTATTAATTTCTGCTGTCTCTCTTTTTTTTTTCTTCTGCTGCTTCTGGGATTAGTTCATTCTTTTTCTATAACCTTGAGATGCATGATTATTTTTTGGGATCACTCTGTTTTTGTAAAGTATCCTCTCATATCTCCAAACTACTCTCTTAAACCTGCTTCTACACTGTCTGACATGTGATGATGTACTGTGCTTTTATTATCATTTGATTATAGGAATTTAAGAATTTCTCCCTTAATTTCTTCAGTGACCTGTTTGTGTATGAATTATTCAATCTCCATGTGTTTGTATACTTCGTGGTTTATTTTGTGTTGACTCCTAGTTTTATTCCATTGTGATATGACAGGATACATGAGATTATTTCATATTTTAAAATTTACTGGGAATTCGTATTTCAAGATAAGGTCTTCCTGTGTGGCCCTGACTGACGCTGGACTCCTGATCTTTCTGGAATTGCAGGTGTGCAACACCACAGGTTTACCTAACAAGTCTTAAAACCCAAACCAAAAAGATCAGGCTCTCTTCGATTAATTTTTAAAGCATTTTATTTTTGTTTAACATATTCTAATTGTACATAGAAATGTGATCTTTTAATACATGTATATGAAGTACATAGTGCAACTTCATTTTATCTCTCACCCTTCCCTACTGCTAGTGATCACTATTTTATTTTCAGTTCAACCTTTTAATTTTCACATATAAGAAAGCTTCTCAAGTTTGGGTTATTTCACTTAATGTAATGTATTGCAGTTACATCCATCAAAGGAATTTTGTTTCTTTATGGCTGAATAGCACTCCACTGTATGCATATACCACATTTTCCTTATCCATTTATCCATGATGGGTACTTAGACTGATTCCATGTCTTAGCTACTGAGAACCATGTTTCAGTAAAACATGGACATGCAATCTTCTCTTTGGTATGTTGGTTTTATTTCCTTTGGATTTATTCCCAGAAGTGGTTTAGCTGGATCATATATGAATCTTACTTTTAATTTTTTTAAGGAAACTCCATCTTGCTCTCCATAATGGCTATCCTAATTTTAGTCCTGCCAATAGTGTGCACATGAGTGTGTGTTTATTTATAGTCATTCTACCTGGGATGAGATGTAATGCACTGTAGTTTTGACTTGCATTTCACTGAGAGGTAAAGATATTGAACATTTTTATATATCTGTTTGCCATTTGTATTTCTTCTTTCATTGTGTCCATTCAGATCATTTGCTCATATTTAAGTTGTATTATATCTTTTTGCTGTTAAGTTTCTCAGTTCTTTATACTATTCTGGCTATCGATCCTTTGTTAGATAAATAGCTGGCAGACATTTTTCACATTCTATAAGTTATTTCTTCATTCTTTTGAATATTTTCTTCACCATTCACAAATTTTTTTAGTTTGACATAATCCATTTATAACCCTGTCTCAAAAATCAATAGCCAGAACAGAAAAGACTGTCATACTTGAAGACACAATAATAAAAACTATGGAAAATGAAACACTTGGGAAAGAAATTTAGAAATACAAAGAGAATTAGCAAGCTGTGAAAAACTATAAAAAGCCTAATATACATGTATTTCAAATCTCTAAAGTGAAGCAGGGAACACTATTGAAAAATTAGTGGAAGAAAGTTTTCCAGTATTGATAAAAACTATAAATCCACAGATCATGTGGTCTAATAAACTCCAAGCACACAAAATAGGCATGGTGGTATTTACCTATAATTCCATCTACTTCAGAAGCCAAGGCAAAAGAAATTCTCGGTTCTGGAGATCAAGACCAATCTGAACAATATAGGAAGATCTGATTTTTTAAAAAATGCTCCAAAAAAAGAGAAACAAAGTTTATGTATAGAGGGGCAGGGAGTTGTAGGGTGGGCGGGGGAATGGGAAAAATGAGAATTAAATTGTGTCATATACTGGTACAAATTCTCAATATTGTATGTGATCATGATTTGTATATACAATGTAACAATAAAGATTCAAATTTTTTAAAAAGTGAAGAAGTAGAAAAAATGCTCCAAACTATATCAAAATACTATACAATGAAATTGCTCAAAGCTAAAATACTAAAAGCAATTGGGGAGGAAAATAAAAGTACTTTATATACAAGCAAATATTAATAAGGATGAGAACAGACTTTTTCATTAGAATCACGTAAACAATGAAGACAGTGGAGTAATATCCCCAAGAACTGAAAGGCAAAAGAAAAAATAAAAGAAAAA
>PVIC010003819.1:0-66466 GCA_004025085.1 Thryonomys swinderianus | reverse complement strand
CAGTTTATTGCAGGGCCACTTTATGCATGAGAAAACTGAGGCCCAGAGGGGGTAGTAGGATCAGCTATAGCGACAAGCAGTGAGGACTACTCACACTGGTACAGTGCTTTGCAGTTTTTTAAACATATGATAGTATTTCAAGACTCAGTTTATTGCAGGGCCACTTTATGCATGAGAAAACTGAGGCCCAGAGGGGGTAAGTAAGGTACATGAGGTGTTCTGGCTCCAGGTCCAGTGCCAAGCCACCTCCCCTCCCCCGCTCTGCCGCCAACCACCCTGCCCACACAAGAAGTGGTTCCTGGAGTCACGCCGCCCTGTTCCTCAGCCCAATCCTATGAGCTTCCAGATTAGGGCAAGTCAAGGGCAGAGACACAGAGCAGGCAGGGAAGAGCGAGGCGCACGGAGCACGAGTGGGTCGGGGCCAGAGTGCCCCTGCACTTACCTTTTCGGAGTCAGTGCAGACTTGGATGGCGTTGGGAATGAGGCGAGCTGTCTTCTCTTTAGTCATGGAGCAGATATCTTTCAAACGGACTGTCAGCTGGCACCACCCCAGGGACAGAGGATGGAGAACAAGCAAGAGGAGGTGTTAGCAGCGCCGGGCAGACCGCCCGCGGGGCACGGGTGCCAACAGAACATAGAGACCACAGTTCACGTATTTCTAGCCGTGGCCAAGACCGCCTTAGAGAGCATGCTCTACCCTTGTGGGTCATGGAGGCCCAGAGTGAGCCAGGGACTGAGTGGCTACAGTGTGGCTGCTCTGATTCTGGTCCAGGAGGTGTTCTTCCACGTCTCTACAGACTCGGGCCCATGGCCTGCAGTTTTGTGTCACTTACAGAAACAACTACGAGTGCTGGACGGACCATAAAAAACTGTGCTGCTGCCGGGCGTGGTGGCTCAGGCCTGTCATCCCAGCACTCGGGAGGCAGAGGCAGGAGGATTGCTGAGTTCCAGGCTTGCCTGGGCTACACAGTGAGCTCAGGGCCAGCCTGAACTGCAAAGCGAGACCCTGTCTCAAAAAACAAAAACAAAAAAATTGTGTTGCTGATCTTTTTCTACCTTGTTTTATAAGATGAGGAAAGAGGCGAGAAGAGAACGAACTGGCCTAAAATCACACAGTTAAGTTACCAAAGAACCCAGGAAGTGTGCGCGCCAGTTCTGCGTTCCAAAGCCAATCTTCCCACTTCGCTGTGTCTCCCCCTGTGGTAACCTGTGCCCAATAATCAGCCGCGTTTGCCAAAAGCGAACGCTCTTTGTGTTTTCTTCCATGACCATGAGGCGGGAAGAAAGACAAGTACATGGCAGACAAGTTCCTACGACTGGGACTCAGGACTGGACGCCCGCAGCCGAGGCGTGTTTCTGCGCAGAGGCTCAGGGAGAACGCAGTCCGGGGAGGCACAGAGCGAGGGCGGGCTGCTCAGTCACGGAGAGGACGCGGCTCAGGGGAGCCGCCCCGGGCCTGGGCGGGCGGGGCCGGAGGGCTGTCCACGGAGCCCGGCCGACCTGGCCTGCGCCAGGCCAACACTGCACCACCGAGCTGCAGCCCAGGCCGCGTCCCAGGTCTTTACCAGAGTTTCCCAGCGGAAGATGTTGCTGTAGAAGCAGATCCAGTTTTCCGAGAGGTAGAGTCGGCCCTGAAGAAGAATGTCTCTTTGGAGTGCACATGAGTAATCTGCGGTGAGAGGCGGGACAGGGCAGCTCAGCGACAGGAAGGCACGTGCGGTGGGCAAGTGCCCCTCCCACTGGTCCCGGGGAGGCCTAGGCACCTGCCACTAAGTGGGCAAGACGCTACCACCCTAGAGGTGACGGCAGAAGGGACCAAAAAAGCTAGGAGTAAAGAGTCCAGTAAAGTTCAAGCAACTTTCTTCCTTCAACCTACGATCCAAAATCCATTCTGGGCTTTGGCCATCTGCAGAGACAAGCGGCTCCCTCCCACTAAGCTCCAGAGGCTGCCATGGGTGTGGTACTCTGCCCTGGGCCTTCTCTCCCTGTTCCTGGCCAGAAACGTGCACCAAGCTCAGCCCGGAGCCTCTGCCCCTGGGACCGACTCCCAGACACCCCCCACCCAAAGCCCTGATAACTCACTCACCAACAATGAGGCGCTCCGTGTCTGGAAGTTGCTTAAAGAGCTTTCTAAAGTCTTCATTTCTCTGCTTGTACGTGGGGCTTAACACCTATGGAACGAGGACCAAGGTTAAGAAGTGAACCCAGGCTCTGGGGCATCAGGAAGGTAGGCATGGGGGGGGGGGGGACGTGCTTGTGGGTTAAAAAGGTGAGGATGAGGCCCTGCTACCCCGCAGACTTAGGAGGCCACGTTAGCAAAGGGAGCTTGGGGTGGAAACAGTACGGAGAATCGGATTTGGCAAAACTCCTTGAATCCATTATCCACCAGTGAGAAAACTAAAATATGAAGCCAGGCCCACAAAGGTTCTAAAAAGAGATAGGAGGGAGTGAGTTCTGCAGGGGATTTCCTGGGAGTCACTGCCTTCTGCCTTCCTGACAGGGGAGCAGCGGTCTGAGGGGATAATACAGGACCCAGGGGAGGGCAAGGCCAGCGCACCCCTTATCATGGCGAACACAGTAAGCACCTAGGTGCAAACCTTGACTTTTCAAAAAGAATAAACATAATCCACTTACAAACTGCAAAACCAGTCCTAGAAAAAGCACATGGGGCGGGGGGGTGACCAAACTTGCCTCTTTATCTTTACAAAATGGTCCAACCCTCACAGCACCAAGGAGGAAATGCATTAGACAGAGGGAAGCTGCGGCTACCATCACAGTGAAGGTCACTGGAAGGTCTCAGAGATGGGGAGCTCTGTTGCCCCAAAGCTCTAGGAGGACAAGGGGGTAAAGGAGCTTGGGATGGAGAAACTGTGGAGAATCGGATCCTGTAGCAGGCGGTACATCTGTCCCTCTCTGGCCCTGTGCCCACCCCCCCCACCACCTGAGTCACAGAGGCCCATCTGCTGCTGTCATGGCCCTTGGCACAGGCTCAGAGCCACAGGCTGCCTTAGCAAAGCCTTGGAAATTCCATTAGCCAGCAACATGGACAGGAATCCTGTCCCTTCAGAAGTTACAGAGAGAGGAGGGGGGGGGGGGGGGGGAGGGAGAGAGAGGGAGAGGGGGAGGGGAGGGAGAGGGAGTGTGTGTGTATTACTAGGAATTGAACTTTATACTAAGTTACATCCCCAGCTCTGTTTTTTATTTTTTATTTTGAGACAGGATCTCATTAAGTGCTCAGCTGGGCTCAAATTTGCAATCGAAGCATCAGCCTCCTGGAGTGCTGAATACAATCTCACAGCTAAGAGAATAAACACAGAGAAAGACAGGTGCCCATAAACAAAGGTCACCCAAGGCTGAGAACAAGGCAGGGAGAGCCACACCTGGGGAGAGGGAGACACACACATCTATACTCCACTCAGAAACGGGGCTGCAGACTCTGGGTCGGGACCACACGCCTGAGGACAGGCTGTCGTCGTCCTGCTTGTCACACGTCTCAGCCTTTCACGCCCTCTCACTCATTCCCTTGGGACTCCATTGCCACACACTTGTGCACCAGAGGGGACGCCCTTCCGCTGTTCAGCCTGGCTTTCCGTCAAGCTGGGCGGCTCCTCCAGAAACTGAAGCTGGGGTCTGATCACATCCACACCACACACCGCCCACCCGAGCCACCACCGAGAAGAGGAAACTGGGGCAGAGAAAAGGCCTTTAACTTGGGGAGGGAAAGAAGGAGGAAGGAGGGGAGGAGACTGCTTTGGGTCACTTTGTCCATTTGAACTCTAAGCTTTTGTTCTCATCTTATTTACAAAATGAGCTCCACTCACAGTAGTAGGTGCCCTGTTACCTTCCTGGAAATAATGCCCTCCTGTCCTGTCGTGAACCCTCAACTTCCAAAATCCCCAGCCATGTCTGCCCCAGGCATCAGGGTCCCTGGAGGTAAATATCTGGAAGGCCGCCCATCCCACAACTTCTACTGCTAGAAAAGGCCTCAGATACAACAGTCCTTCTATTAGTTTCCAACTGATCCCGATCTATCCAGTCCCTAGGGCCCCTGGCCTCTTTTGGACAGTGGGGAAACCCTTGTTTGACTGACTGCCTGATCATGAAGACCAGGCGCACGCTGTCACATGCATCTTCCCAAGTGACCTGCTTCGTACTATAGGAAACTGAGGCACTAAAAGGTCAAGTGCCTGAGAACATGGTTACCAGCGGGCACATGAACCCAGCTTGTGTACCAGGGAGGAAACGACAGGGCTTCCCCACCATGGGGCCGCGTCTCAGAAGACAGACCCTGCTCACCTTCCACGCTCCTGTGGCTCTTTATAAAATCTCAGCGTCAGCGCAAGAAGCAGCACGGCAGGCGGCCCCAGGCTCCCTCCAGTGAAACTGCATCAGCAATCTAGTTACTGAAGCCTGCAGATTCTCTCTCTTTTTTTTTTGGTGTGATACTCGGAGTAGAATCTAGACCCTCTGTACCAAGCTACATCCCCAGACGTTTTTATTGTTTATTCGAGGCAGGGTCTTTCTAAGGTGCACAAGCTGGGCTCAAACTTGTGGTCCTCTCGCTTCAGCCTCCCAGAGTGCTGGGATCACAGGCACACGCCACCAGGGCGGGGAGCTACAGCCTCCTCTGTCTGGTTTTCCTTCCATGTTGCCCTCTGCCCTTGCTCCTCTCACACCTGGTCAGATGCCGCCCACGGTGGAGATGCAAAAATCTGGCCAGGCTCCCCACAGGGGCAGACGAACGCTGATCCTCGCCTCTGCTTGAAACAAAGCAGCCATGGGGAGAGGACAGGGCAGGGCTCCCACTGACCTCTTACTCCACCCCGCTGGGTGGCAGGCCAGCCTCTCCCTGCGGAGCTCGGGGCGCAGATGCAGCAGGGAGGCTGCTCGCCCAGAGCCTGTGCTCTCTGCATGCTGGGACCGCGGCCCTCCCACCCCTGCCTTCTTGAATCCGTCTCCACCAGCGAGGCACGGCTCGGCTATGGAAAAGGGCCAAAGGTGCTGGTTCTAGGGTTGCCAAATCTGCGTCCCTTGGGTAGCAGAGCCCAGTGCAGCATGCAAGGGTGCACAGCACGGTCAGAGACAGAGAAACGGCGTCACACTCACAGCTGGGACTGCCTCAGATCCGTGCCGGCAGCAGGGCCCGACACTTGCAGGGCCATCAGTGACCCTCTTCGAGCACCACGGCCGTGACTGGCTTTCCTGCTCCAGCAGGAGGCTCCAGAGGACCCCAGATTCCGCCAAAGACTCCATTGCCCCCCACGCTGCCCCTCCCAGTGCAGCCCAGCTCCTGGCACTCTGATTTCTGATGGCTTCTGCAGGATGAAAACAGTTGGCCCCACCAGGACCCAGAGAGGTGACCTCTCGCTTCCGGAGGGAGGTCTGCGGGACCCTGGCTGACGTCCTGATGTCCTTCCTTCTGCCAGAGCTGTATTCCCAACGAGGCCTCCCAGTGAGGGTGCTGCAGCCCGGTCTCTGCCTCCCACAGCTGGGGTCTGCGTTGTCCTTGACCGGTCCTCGGGCTGAAGGCGGCCAGAGGGGTGTAGTCCAGCACCTCCTCCCAGTCAGCGCAGGTGGGCGCCCCAAGCGTGCAGCCGAGACCCGAAGACGCAGACACAGCCGGCGCACAGCCCCCGCGCAGCGTTCTGCAGGGCAGGTCCGGAGTGCGGAGGCAGACTCCACGGGAGGAAAAGGCCCCGCGCTGGGTCGAGGGCGAGCCGCACTGGCTACTCACCAGCCAGACTGACTCACAGGGGAATCTCCCAAGAGGCGCTGGGGTCCCAGCCCGGCAGTCCTGACCTGTCCCTTCGAGTGACGCGTTTAAAACCATACAATCTCTGCCCTGGGCGGTCACGGGCCGCCGTGACTCACTGCCCTCACCCAGGCACGGGGCTCCCACTCAGTCTGCCAAGAGCCTTGCTCTCATCCACACCCCTGCACACACCCCTTTCCACCCGGACCCTGCTCCTTCAGCTGGCCGGCACACAACCTCTTTGTTACAAGTCACCGTGGCAGGAGGGAGGGAGGCAAGGCGGGGGGGGGGGGGCAGGGCCAGTGCCTCGCACATGCTTTGAGTTACAGGATCTGGGTGATGGTCCTGGCCAACGTCCTGTAGTAACCCCTGGCCTCCCGAGCACATGTTTCCTGCAATGGAAAGTCGCTGGCCCAGGCTGAGAGGGGGAGGGGAGCAGGAGGTGCCAAGGGCATTGCTGCTGTGATGAAACCTGAAATCCGAAATCCGAGACTCCAACACTCAGGGACTTGGAGACACAGTCTCCCTTCACCGAACCATCCACCCGCCACATCTGGAAATTTTACAACTGATCTCGTCTCAGACATGCTGACTAGGGAGAAGCTAGACAGAGCACTCAGAGAAGTTAGGTCAAAGGCTTTGGGTCGTCTGGGGCTCCTCCTCCCTTTCCAGCTGCCCCAGCTTCAGCAGTAGCAGGAGGAGGTCAAGGCCAAGTAGATTCCCAGACCACTGCTCCATCTTGAAGGCAAACTAGCCGTGCTCAGAGCAGAGAAGGCGGCCCGGAGTCAAGAAGAGCCACTGAACACAGAGCGAGAAATGGAAGCAGGTCACTGGGGGCAAGAAAAGCCTAAGGGAAAAGCGAACGGGAAGCCTGAGACAGGGCCCAGAGAGCATGGGGCTGGGTGAAGGGGACTCCATGGTGTCAGGGCCTTGAAACTCGGGGAGATCACTCACCCTCCCAGGGGAGGCCACTGCCCTGGAAGTCTCAGGCCTGGATGTGACAGCGAAGTGCACCTGTGTCTTAGGAGTCTCCGAGACTCAGTACAGCAGCACTCAGCTTTTAGCACACTAAATAAACATAGTGAACGGAGTGCAAAATGCAGATTCCTCGGCGCCAGACCCAAAGAGGCTCATCATGGGGAACCTGGGTCCTGCCAAACAATGCTGGCGAACCCTTCTCCAAACCTGCGCTTAACGGACCCTTCTGCCTCCTTTCCAAGAGACACCGTGGCCACCACCCGCACCTGTCGGGCTGGGGAAGCCCTGCGCCTGGGCCACCGCCACCACCAGGGAGGATCCGCGCCTCAGTTTTGCACGTACTATGGTACGTTTCAAATACCGAGGGCTCGAAACTTATTTGCCTGGTGAAGGCCTTCCACACCGGCTTCTAGGCCTTCCTGCTGGCGCGGCCTTTCCTATGCACACACACGCACACACGTGCAGAGCACCTCGACGCATGCCTGGCTTCCAGGTGCTCATGCCGGCACACGCTCTCGAGTTTCCGCGTCCTATGGCAGCCCTGTCCTCAGCACTGTGCCCAGTGAATGCGCCAATTCCAATTTCCAGGGGCTGCCCAGAGAGCCACAGCACAACAACAGGCAGTACCTAGTCCAGAGCCCTTTAGTAATTCCTAGGGAACACCTGAGCACAGGTCAGTACTGGAGACCGATGAGGCGGCTACTGGGCAGAACAAGGACAGCACACGGCCCCAGGGAAAGGCCGAGGGAGAGGAGTCCCTCTCAGAGCGCATCAGCCTTTGTTCTCCACCCTGCCACCAAGGGCCCGGCAGGGCAGGGCAAGAGCCCTAGGGCAGGAATCAGACCAGGCTAAACATTAACTCTATGGCAAACACCCGGAGCTGGGACCAAGTGGTACCCCCTCCCCAGGGTTCAGTAGGAAAGGGGGGGGGAATGGATTTTGGTAGCAAACTGACCTCACCTAGGAAGAAGCCTGTTAAGCTCCACAGAAGAAATCCTGGCACGCCAACCATATCCGGTAGGCAGATGCCAGATGTGGGAGAAGGAGACAGGGGGGGGCTGGCACAGGGCAGGTGTGGGTGCCACGTGGAAGGGCTGGAGAGAGTGGGGCCGGGAGAGGGCTTTGTCGGGAGTGGCGTGACCACCTCGGGGAGTTCAGGGTCATCTGCGCAGCGAGGGGTCTTCGTGTTAGAAGGTGAACGAAGCACAGAGGGAGATGGGCGGAGCCGGAAGAGAAGGGCAGCGGGGTGATCACTGCAGCTCCCTTTCAGCTCCCACGCCGTCTCCACTGCCCCCAAGCCCATCATTCCATTCGACACAGCACCGTCCTTGGTTCTCAAGCTTGGGCCAGCCAGACTTACTCGGTCATTCCACGATACTGGCACCTCCCTCCGTGATGCTGGCCTCCCCAGCAGGGGGCGCGTCAGGCAACTTGGGAGCTGTGTCTCTGACAGCTGCTCAGGCGCAGGCTCCTTGCCTGGGCTGCCATGCAGTCGGCAGACGCCGCAGCAGTGAGACATGAGAGAGGAGGCCCAGTAAGGAGGCCTCTGGGACCCTGTCTCCCCAGAGCAGGACCCCACTAGGCCAAGGAGGGCTCACTTTCCGGCAACAGACTGCACCGTTCCACCCCCTCAGGGCGTGACCTGGTCACTCTCAACTCCGCCCACGGTTCGCTAAGGCAAAGTCCTATTTCTGCTGGCCCTGTATCTAACGTGTGCAGCCCAAACTGGAGGCCTCATGAAATCAAATCTTTGTCAGCACACCATGGGGGGGGGGTTGGGGATGGAAACACAGGTGTAACCTGGCCCCGGGCGGTGGCACAGGCATGGTCTTCACGCCCCACTCCAGCCCAGACATTCCTCATCCCAGCCTTCCTCCTAGGCCCAGGGCCAACGCCCTCCCTTCCTGTGACCCACTCTTTAGATCAAGGTGCTTTGTCGTTGTGCTGGTAGCGCCTCCCAGGCGTGCCTCTGTTTGTCTCTGAAGCAGGAAGCAGGTGGAGGCAGGTGTGTGCCTGGAGGTGGTGGGTTGGCTTCCTTTCACTTTGTTCTCAGGCTGTTCGCTCACCTGGAACTCAAAAGCTCTTACAGGCCAGGGATTTAGCTCAGTGGTTTGGGCATCTGCCTGGCAAGCACAAGGTCCCGAGTTTGAGCCCCAGAACCACATATCACAAATCCTGGCATGGTGGCTCATGCCTGTAATCCCAACACTTGGGAGGCAGAAGCAGGAGGACTGCTGTGAGTTCGAGGCTTGCCTGGGCAACACAGTGAGCTCAGGGCCAGCCTGAACTACAAAATGATACCCTGTTCCAAAAAAGAAAAAAAAAAAGAGCCGCTGCTCTGACTCTGGCTGCAGGGTGTGAACCTGCCCCCAGGGCTGGGGACTGCAAAGCCTTGGCGGTGGGAAGGGCTTCCAGTACACTAATGGAGCTGAGGCATCAGAGCACCTGGAGATGCCAAGGGGCCGGAGCTTAGACAGAGCCCTGCGGGCAGAACTGAGCCGGTCAGGGCCCACCCTGGAGGCCTGAGGCAATGCAGGGGAAGGAGAGAGCCACAGAGGACGGCGGAGAGAGGAAACCAGGAGGGCGCAGAGACACACAGGCAAGCGAGTCGCTGGGGGGAGACCGGTGTTCCAGGGAAGCTTCTGGGGTGCCTCTTAGCACAGAGCTTCGTGCCGTGCACTGAGAGAGGGGCCCAGCCACCTGCACAGCGCGGCGAGGGAGTGGCAGGTGCCGGGCCCGGCGTGTGGGATACAGAAAGCTCGGAGTAAACAGCTTCCTGTTTCAGCCTGGGCAGTGTCTGAGGGCGAGTGTGCGATCCCAGCAGAGGGGACCTTTGGGAACTGGCTGCCAGTGTGTGCTGCAGGCAGCGTCCTGCTGCCTCCGTAGATGCCCAGCTGTGGAAAGCTCTGAGCTGGGCATCTTGCGGGCCCTAGGAAGGCAGTGAGCTCCTAACCTGGCTCAGGTGGCCCTTCCCCTCCCAAGCAGCCCAGTTCTGGTGCTACTCGGACTTGGCTTCTCCACCAGGGCAGTTATTGATTATCTTCCAGAGGCGCTACCGCTCATGACAGAAACACATGCAGGAAATTGAAAGGAAACAAGAGGCGAGCAACTGTGCAAGCCCCCGGCAGCGCAGGCGGTTGGAGGCCCCTGCCTCTTCCTCTGACTTCTACCTTTCTTCTCTCTCGTCCACCTTGCTCTTTCCGGCTCCTTGACTCTGCTGGGGTGGGCTCCACTGTGCGCCTTCAGCAGTGGGCCCGGAAGAGGGCGGCCAGGCCGCGGAGACAGTACCGGGAGCTGTGCAGCAGGCGGGAAAAGGGCTGCCTGGGCCCGGAGGCCAATGCGAAGGACAGTGGGGTTCAGGAACGATCAGGAAAGGACAGTGGCTCCAGCCATGCTCGCGTCTCTGCTGTCACAGGGACGCCTGACCTCCGGGCCCGTCGTCCCCCCAACAAGGAGGGGCACTCATAGCCTGTCCTCACGCGGGCTCAGGAGCGCAGGGCCTGCGGGTCTCAGAGGTGCCGTCTTGCGTGCAGGGCTGAGGGAGGAGGGGTGGAGGTCAAGCAGGAAGGGGGAGCAGCCCTGTAATCCTAGCACCGTGGGACGCTGAGACCAGCCTTGGCAACTTAGGGATTTAGCAAGACACTGACCTGAGATATAAAAACGAAACAGCGGGGAATACGTTCACTACTGTGGGCCTGGGTTCAACCCTCAGCATCGCTCGTGTGTATATACGTATATACGACAGGTCCAGCTTCTCTCCCGGCCCAGGCCTCCTGTCCTTCATTCAACTCCCTCCCGGGGCCAGGAGAGCACTAAGGACATTAGCCAGGTGTGGTGGCACGTGGTTATGACCCCACCACTCTGGGAGGCTGAGGCAGGAGGATCATATATTCCAGCCCAGCTTGGGCAAGTCAGGGAGACCCTTTCTCAAAACAAAAGATAAAGGGGTGGGGATGTAGCTAGTGCAGGGTATCGTGGGCTCAGATCAGAATGCCACGGAAAAGCGCTGGGTTGAGCAGCAAGGGATGGGGAGCCCGACTGGTTCGCATGTGCCGACACTGAGGGACCACTGAGCACACGGGAGAAAAGAGCCTATAGATTTAGACCCACAGCTCCTCTAAGCCGAAACTTTCCAAAGTCCCTCCTGTCCGCCTTCCAAGGCCTCCGCCATAGCCACCTTCCCTAGAGGGCAGAGGCTGGCACCAAGGTGGGGGAAGACGCCAGTGCCGTGGTCAGATCAGCAGGCTCAGAGAAGGGGAGATGACGGGTGAGGTGGGCCGTGGCACACAGCGCCAGTTCGACCTCGGGGCAGCCCTGGGGGGTGGGGCGCACGTGGCCAGAGCCAGATGTGGCCAGCTGCTCACTGCGGGGAGAGTTTAGATTCCCACGGTCAACATGACCGGACCGGGACTCCCAAAGGCACTTGAGGGCAGCAGCTAGATGCCACCAAGGGGTCACCAGGAAACGGCCCCGCACACCCTTCCTAGACCCAAGAGCAGTGGGTACTCCCAGAGGGCGCACCGGGGCAGCAGAGCGAACCCCATGACACAGACAGCTCTCCTAAGGGGGTACGTCTTCAGGCGGCGTCTCCCCGGGGGTGTGTTCAAGGGATAGAAACTCAGTTCCTAAATTCATGCTCTACGGCTGCTCCGGCCCTGGAGTCCGGTCTGGCCACGGAGTGGCCAGTTCTCCCCGCTGCTCTCCTCGCCTCAGCCGGAAGGGCCTTGTCCAGGAGGAGCGGCGAGGCGGGCCTAGGCGGGCCATCCCCGTTGCCTTCCCTGAGGCGGTGCCCCTCCCCCGGCTGCGCTGCCTGCACAGAGGATGTCCACTGTCCCCGGCCTGCGGAAGGAGGAGGTGACCGAAAGGGGAGCCCTCCCCGGACTCAAAGGGTAGGCCCCTCCCGTGCCACCCCGGCCGTCTCCATCTCCCCCCCGCTTCACAGGACCCGCCAAGAAGAGAAATGGGAATACTTACATTGTACCAGCTCTGGCTTTTCTGAAAAGACAAAATGGAACAGAGTGAAGTTAGTGCAGGAAGAGGCGCTGGGAAAGCCTGGGTCCGCCCAGCCCGGGCGCTAACACAGACGGCAGAGGGCAGCGGGGAGCAGGGCCCAGTGCAGCTGCAGCTCCCGCGCTGCTCAGGAGGGTCCTCCTTTCTCAAGACAGCTCCAGAAAGGAGGCCCAGGGAGCCGTCCATGCTGGAAGCCCCCACGGCCGGCGGCTGGGGACACAGGCAGCGGCAGCCCAGTAGCGCTCAGCCGGAAGGGGGTCGGGCCCATCACAGACTCTTCTGATGGGAGTGCGGGGTGCACGGCGGGCATCCCAGACACAGTCCCCAGGCGGACGACCAGAAGCAAAGTGCGGCTGGAGGCCAGCCTTGCCGGCGCCTCGGGAGACCCCTCTGCGGAAGGCACGGTGGGAGCCGCCCTGCTCTTGGCTGCGTACCGAGAACTGCTCCTCGGACCCAACCTGACCGCTCGCCTCCGCGGCCACTACAGAAGAAGACCAGGAGGCTCTGCAGGGAGGGAGGGTCGAGGTCTACAGGGGCCCTTGGCAATCCTGTGGTGCCTAGTTTGGGGCCAGCAAGGCTGATTTCCACCCTAGCTCCCGAGCGGAGAAGCTCCCCACTTCCAGAAGAACAGGCTCTGAAGATCTCTTAGGGAGAGAAAGAGGGATGGCTACACGGTGCCTCGTTTGTCCCCGAACTCTATGGACAGACATCCCTTAGGAACACCCCACTGGGATGACAGAAACTTCACCTGCAGGCCCAAACCTCAGCAAGACCCTGGGCTCAGTGAGCAACTTCCGCCCCTGCGGTTGCCCTGAAGGGCAGGGACGGGGCCCAGTGTCAGCACACTGCTGAGCCAGGGACTCCAGGGTCCGAGGGTGCAGCCACAGCAATGAGCGGGTGGTCACAGGGGCATCTTCCCTCCCCAGGAGGGCTCCGGACGCCGCTCGGCCCTGTGCTCTGCAGACCTGGGGCAGACAGTGGAGGAGTGAGGCTCGGGTGTACTGCCTTCCCCACCTCACCGGCAGACGGTGCCCAGGGGCAGATGACGAGGCTGGTCCCGATCCCCTTTGCAAGAGGCTTCAAACCATTATTTCCCAGACGGGCTGTCACTGTGGCCTAATACGGAAGTCGCACACTCCTGCCCGGGGGTCTCCCTCTCTTCTCATCCAGGAGACTGAAGCTCACTGTTTTGCCATCAAGTGTGGCGGCACTGCCAGGACACCTGGGCCTGCACCGCTCTCTGGCCAGCGATGGCCGCCCCGTCTGGATGAGGTGACGGGCCCGCACCTCACCTCTTGGGGACTCGCAGAGAAGCCTGGGCTGTGCGCGCCCAGCAGCGGGAAGTGCACTCCGGGGCCTTGGACCTCCTTAGCCCCGCGGGTCCTGGGGCCCCATCGAACCCAAGCCAGGGCAGCACATCCGTGCCTCACAGTGGGAGCAGCAGTCTTGCCCTTCCCATAAGACCCTCAGAAAGGAGCACATAATAGCCCCTTGGGCAGGATGGGGACACGGCAGCTCCTAGCGAGAGCTCTGATACAGTGTCCCCTTCCGCCCCTGTGCAAGCAGAGGCAGATTTTCCCTCTCCGGGTGCCTCCTTACAGATGCTAATCTCTGCCCATGGGAATGAAAAATGCCAGGGTCACCCAAAGCCTGCAACAAGGTGTGGGATGGCAGGGCAGGAGGCTGCTGTCCCTGCTGGCCCGTGCAATGTCCCCCTGCACGACACGGTTGGGGGGAAAGAAAGGACTGAACCAGAGGACGTGCGGGTTCCTGGCAGCTCCTGAGTGGGTCTGGTGGAGCGGGGAGGAAGTCAGAACGAGGACAGAGCCAGTGGGGAGAGACGAGCGGGGGTTCCTGCGCCTTCCACACGGGGGAGCGGACAGGCACGGACGGAAGGAAGCAAACCGTCCCCTCAGGCAGGCTCCCGGCCCGTGGCCACAGACAGCCTGTCCGAGCCAAGGCGCAGGGAGTGCAGAGGATGGGGACGGCGGGCGCAGTGCGGAGACTAGGGGCTCTACAGTCAGGAGTTAGGGAGAAAAAATAACTTCTTACTTTGATCAGGTTAAGTTTGTCATACTGAAAAGAAAACCACAAAAATTAGAATTGAAAAAAACACGGTAAGAGTAAAATCAAATGAGTGCTAGTGCCACAGAATGAGGGTGAGATCATGCGCACACAGAGAGGGGCACTGTAGGGCAGAAGCCCGAGGATCTGTGCCCGGGTCTACCTGGCGCCGGCTAGCAGGGAAGGTTGGCTGCCAGTGGGAGCGGGCAAGAGGGCTGAGGCCCCCTCTAGTGGCCGCAGACTGTCACTACTGAGCACGGCATCACTGAGGTGAATGGAGGAACACAGGGAGACCCGGGAGAGGAAGGCAGCCTGCAGGCAGAAGCTAGGGTCACCCGGAGGGCGGAGGTAAAGACCAAGAGGGTGAAGCCTTAGGAACTGTCACATCCGGCCCTTACATATAACTAATGAAGAAATGGAAACCAGAGAAGAAAAAGGCTTCACGCCAGGGAGAAGAGGGAGCATTTTCTAGCTTGTCTGAAACGGGCAAGGGTGGTCCCTTCCGGCAGCGAACAGGGGACGCGGCGTAGCCCTGGCCGCCGTGGCCCTTCAGACCCTGAGCCGGACCCATCTGGTCGACCTGAGAGGATACTCCAGAGCGCGCAGCCTGTGCCCGCTGCACTGGCCGGGTGGAGCCGCCCCTTGCACTGGTTCTCGTGTTCCTTCTTTGAGGTCCGTGTGTCCTTGAGAAACCACAGCTCTTCACACGTCCGCCTGGGGAGGGCAGCACCCTTCCCCACACGCACCAGGCCTGTCTCTGCTCCACTTAGAGGCCGATACTGACTGACTGTCTCTAGGCGGGATGGCTGTGACCAAACCCCAGCTTTTCGAGGGGACAGAAAACCTCGTTCCTGCAGTCACCACCTTCCTCAGTCCCGGAAGGGGCCGAGTTCGGCTCTCACTTCACAGTCGGCCCTGGTCCTCTTGCAATGTCTCTCCGTAAGCCTACGCTAAAGCGCACAGCTCCCTGGGATGCGCCCTGGGCCACCCCGCACACCTCACTTCTCCTGCCTCTGAACTTGAATGCTGCCCTGTGGCTCGAAGTGTGGTTTGTAGATAGTTTGGGTAATACAGTTTGCATTTCCCAGACTACACTGTCTGCACTTCCCAGGTCACTATGCTCCAGCTCCTGGACCAGACTGGCGAAATAAAACTCATAGATTCTAAACTGTGGGACCTTGTCCACCTCCACAAAAAACCCCATCATTTCAGAGATTAAAATCAGTCCTCATTACTGGGCACCCCCCCGACCTACCCCTTGACCAAACCATGTGTCTCTAGGTGGTGACCAGTGGCACTGTCAGTCTTGTTCTGCTCATCAGGAACCTCACTAGGCCCAAAGGGAAGAGCCGAGGGCTCCACGCGAGGACGGAAATGTGTGCTCAGGCTCCGGGCAGCACAGCAAGCAGGATGACCCAGGCCCAGCACCCTCTGTGCCCCGCCAGCCCCTCCAGTGCCAGTCTCAGTCCAGGCAGAAGTCTGAGCACTCAGGAAGGAGTAACCCGGGCCATGGTCCGTGACATCAGCCACGCCTGTGCCTGTCTGGCACCCGGCCTCCGGACGGCGCCTGCTGGAGCGAGGGCTCCAGGCTCATTCTCCTTCCCTGCCCACAGCTACCCGCCGCCACTTAAAATCCTCACAGGCACACTGTGCCGGAGTCTGAAGGTCATGCACTAGAGGCTGGGCTGGGCAGCTTCTCGTCTTCTATCAGGAGAGAACAGCGGGTCCTGATCCTCCCCCGGGCACACACAGACCATTACAAGTCGTTCCTCACCTTCCCCTTCTTCCAGCTACAGCCCCCCCGTAGTGGTGAGGTACTTCCTGAGTCGCTCTGTCACAACACTCACTGCCCACTGCCCACTTCAGGCCTCTGAGATCCTGGGTCTTGGGAAGACACTAGCATTGCCTTCCTGATCTGCCCTTAACTCTCCAGGACCTGGAAGGGGTGGCTTGTCAACGTTCACCAAGCTCTAGGCGTTGGCACAGCACCTGCTTTGATCAAAGCCCTTCAAGGTCCTAAGAACTCCATGACCCTGGGACTGGGTGGTGGGTGGCAAGGTAAGGGGCCATGGCTGAGTAGCTCTGAGTAAAGGAGTGTTCCTGTCATAGCTCCTGCACCAGGGAACTTTGGGCACTGAATTCCTGACCCTCCGTCAGTGTACCCTGCCTGCCCATCTCCGATCACTCCTGCCAGGGAAGCCAGCATCACCCACCGAATGGGCTTAGGGACCAGCAGTGTGCCAGACAGGGCCTCCCATGCCCACAGGAGTGGGCCTGCCCCAGGGGAACTCTGCTTCTAGAAGGTACTGTGTAAGGGGAAGTCACTTCCCACCAGAGGCAGTGTTGGGGAGCAGGCAGACAGACACGGGGGGGGGTCTGTTCCCCGACAGCGGGTGCAGTGGGGATGGTCCCTCGGTGACTCCAGGCTAGTCTGCCAGGGACAGTGAGGCGGCCTTTCCGGGAAAGGGACCGAGCGGGGCGTGTGGACCGAACCAGCAAGGGCAGAGGGCGGGATGCTGAGCACTACACAGCTCGACACTAGAGGGGAGATTAAAGCGAAAGACAGAGACAAAAGGTGGCTTACTTTTGAGAGGCGCTTGTGAGACTAAGACCATGCATGCAAAGAAGGTATTTGGAAAATGGCAGGAAGAAGAGGAAGAACAAGAAATCAAAAGACAAATTCACTTGGGAAACCAGCGCCCGTGCCCCCCGGTCCCCAGCCCTTTCCCCGGCCCGGAGTCTGCTGGGAGAGAGGGGCCCTGTGAAGAAGGCCAGGGGCAGGCACGTGTCCTGCTCCCCTGGGCCCCTCGGGGGACCCCAGCCCCGGGCAGGGCCCGTGCTCATGCTTGGGGGGCGGGAAGGCCCTCGCCGTTCTCCTCGCTGCCAGAGGAGCCCTGGAGGGGTCAGGATAAAAGGCTGGGGAAGAGGTGAGGCACAGCGCTCTGGAATTCCCTGGAGACTCGCCCTGGCCAGCAGTCACCCCAAACGATGTTCCAGCTCTAGGCAGCAAACGTGAAGGCGGCAGCAGTAAGCAGCCCACCTTCCTGACCAGAGCGGCTCTTCTAGACCTCCGAGGACAGAGGTTCCCAAAGAGACAAGGGCAGGTGGAGGGTCACCCTGTGTCTGGGCCCTCGGGGCACCTCACGGGGAAGCCACCCGCATGCCCCCCCCCCCCCCCCAGCTTCTCTGAGCCAGCCGCTCAGAAGGCTCAGCGCCCAGCTCACCCTCGAGTTTTTGCCACCACTCCGGCCGGACTGTGAGGAGCAGCTGCGCTGCACGCCCTGCTCTGGGGTGGACGGAGACTTGTCCGAGGAGTGATCGGAGCCCTTCTCCACCATGGTGTCTCCGTCCTGGTTCTGCGGGGTTGGCGAGCGAGACCGCTTCCGGAGGATGGGGGAGCAGGCCGGCGTGCTGCGGTTGGAGTTACTGGCAGTGCTGCAGAGGCAGATGGGAGAGGGAGGGAGCCAGGCGGTCAGTACCCGAGGCCAAGGCAGGTGCAGAGCAGCAGCTCCGGGAGGCAGGGCGAGGGGCTGAGGAGACCGGGAGAAGGGGCCCAGCTAGGGACTTACTGCCTTGTAATACTACCGCTGGCCGGGAGAGGGCAGTGGTGCCAACGTGAAAAGGGAAATCAGAAGAGGAAAGGGCAAGTAGGGCAATTAGCCTTCAGACATCCATCTGTCTGCCTATCTGTCCATCCAATTATTTGAGAGTGCCTATTACATTCCCCAAACTGTCCAAGGCAAACACAATTTAATTCCTGAAAGACTCCTTAGAAAGCACCTAATACTATCCACTCATTTTATACGGTACTTTTGCTTAAAAAAAAAAAGTCGTATCTTTCTTTTCAAAACATAAACTTATTACTTCAATGGGTTCTTAAAACAGTCCGCCAAGATCGAACGGCAAGTGCCACGATCCCTGTTTAGAAATGAATCACCCATGCATGGCAGACAGAGAAATGTCCTCTGATCAGACAGGGCTTAGACACAAAGCTTGATGCTCCCGCTCTAACCGGCCCCACTATGAAATTACCGCCAGAGGCGTGCGGGCTCCCGCTTCCTCTGCAGACGGCCACATCCACCTTGCCCAAATTCACTTCCAGCAAGGACCTTAAACTTCTCACAGTACCAAATCCAACTAGATCTAAGCTTACTATCTGCAAACATAATTGCTATTTAATATTTAGCTTGTTTTCAATGGACTTGAAGAAATGGAGGTGGAAACTGAATACAAGTAAGTTTCCAGTGGGTGTCTGCTTTGTTTCAAGAGAATGGAGAAAGGAAGAAAAAGAGAAAGGCTAATTAGAAAGAGGATGGGGAAGGCTGAGATTTAGCTCCATGGTTCCGGCGCCTGCCTCGCAAATGCAAGGTCCTGAGTTCGATCCTGGTAACCACATACAATGCTGGGCATGGTGACTCGTGCCCAACAACGATCAATACCACATACTACAGTGCCGGGCGTGGTCGTTCACGCCTGTAATCCAAGCACTTGGGAGGCAGAGGCAAGAGGATTGCTGAGTTTGAGGCTTGCCTGGGCTCCATAGTGAGCTCAGAGCCAGCTCGAACTACAAAGCGAGACCCTGTCTCAAAAAAAAAAAAATTTGGTACAAATTCCCCAATGTTATGTGTGATTGTGTGATGTATATAAATTGTACCAATAAAGAATTCAATTTTAAAAAAAGGGCCAGAGATTTAGCTCAGTGGTTCCGGCACCTGCCTCGCGGGAGGCAGAGGCAGGAGGATTTCTGTTAGTTTGAGGCTTGCCTGGGCTACACAGTGAGCTCAGAGCCAGCTGGAACTACAAAGCGAAACCCTGTCTCAAAAAAAAAAAAAAAAAAAAGGAGGACGGGGGAAATGGAAAGGAAAGGAAATATGAAACTAGAAAGCCAAAACTCAAGGTGGGGTGGATGAATGTCCGGCCCCTCCCCAGTGACAGGGGTAGGCTGAGCACCTCAGGGAGCCACGCCCACCTTCCCGGGTGTGTACAGGGACATTTGCATGAAGATCCAGCTGCAAAGAAAACCAGGCCGCTTGGGCCCATCTGCTTGGGCCCATCTACTCGGACGTGCGGGCAGATGGAGGGAGGGCAGAGGCCCAAGGGCCCAAGCCTGGGAGTGTGGGGAGGAGCGTAGCTGCAGAGGGAAGCACTGCTACGTCTTCTAGAAGAAAGCTGACCAGAGAAGAGGGGGCAAAGGAGACCCCCCCAAAAAATACAAATGGAACCAGAAGATTCATGGAGAAAAATAGGGTCCATGGTTTCACTTCATAAACAAAATATGCATTTAAAATATCATGTACTATAATAACTGTAATTTTAGGGAACCCAAGATGCCTCTCTTCAAAGAGGCCCCATTTCCCTTTCCCTCCTCCACCATCCTGTCTTCTGACTTAACCCATCCGGCACTATAAATCCTGGGGAAGGAAGTTCGGTTCCTTTGCTTCCACTGGAGAAGCCACGCCTTGAGGTGGATGAGAAGCACGTCTGCCCCCCCAACCCTGCCCTGGGGGAACCCTCAAGGTCCCTGCAACAGCTCCCAGGGCTCTCCTCCCTGGAGTCAGGTGCTGTGCCACCCGTCTAGCGGAGCCTTCTTTGGGTCACTTCCTGCCAACAGCCAGGTCCTCAAGGTTTAGACTCTTCGAGGTTTGCGTTCCTGAGGAACAACAAGGAACCCAACCTTCTAATGTCAGGTCACTTGCTCCAAAAAGAACTGGAGGGAAGGTACAAGCAGGCACAATGAAATCTCTGACAGAAAGAGCTCCACCCCTTCCGGTTTCTTCCTTGGATAAGTAAGGACCATCTCCACACATGCTAGTTCCGCGCCGGGGAATGGAAAGAAGCCCGTCTTTTCCTTCTCCAAACTCAGAATGCCTGGTGTGACTGGCCAGTGAGGAGAAGTTTCTAGGGTGGAGGAAACTGACTCCAGCTACCCAAGGCAGCATGAGTGTCTCTGAACGATCACAGGATCTACGGGATCCCTCGCCACCTAGGGGTCCGCTTCAATACAGACCACACAGCCACCCAGGGACACGCGCATGAGCAGCTCTGCCTCCGACATCTCTGCCGGCGAACAGCTCAGACCACCTCTTTGTGCTGTTAAGGCCACTGGCCGTCTGTGTGGTCGAAAGTCTCTTGAGGACACGCACCTGCCTCTGTGTCCCTCGCTCCTCCCTTCCCGCCCAGCCTGTGCTCATCTGTCCCCTTGCCGGCCACCCCCTGCTTCTCTGACTTCAGCCCGGCTCCAGGCAGATCCTACTACTGCTCTGCTCACACTGGCTGGCCCGGCCCACAGATCTGCGGCCGCATAGAAGCTTCCTCCCGATGCCTGTCGCGTCAGTGCCGTGGGTCCCGAACAGCTGGCCGTCTTTCCTCCGGGACTTCCTCCACGGCTGCCATTCTCGGCCACACTACCATCTCCTTCCTAGTCTCTCAGGCTGCGAGTCTGTCTCTTCCTTCTCATGCCATAAAAAAATGAGTCACCAAGGCCCAGGAATTCGACTTCCTTAAAGCTCCCTATCCCACACTTCCTTTCTCCTCTGGGCCCTCGCTCAAGTCCTCCGGGCCTTTGCACGGGTCCTTCCAGGAGTCTTCGCCACGATTTGAACGGGTCGAGAAGCTTAGAGGCGGTCAGACCGCGAGGACCCTGGCCGCACGGACGGATTAAAGGCATGTCTGCGGGGTGAGCTGAGAGCGGCTTGCGCGCCCGGCCCCCGCCCGCCTCCTCTCTGGCTTGTGTGCATTTCTCGCCCCTTGACCTTCCACCGTGGATGACCCCGGCCAGATGCTGGACCCATGTTTCTGAACTCCAGGCCTACGGAACAACGACCTAAAGGGACTGCTTTTGGCGACCAATCACTCAGTGTTTGTTTAGCAGCAAAAAACAGATCAGGGCACTCGTAAGTAGTTTTCTTCATCTCCTTTTCCCAGTCACTCGCGTCTTGACCATTAAATCTAGATGCAAGCCAAACCCGCGTGGTGGAGAGGCCTATAACCCAAGCACCCAGGAGGCCGAGGCACAGGGATGGCTGTGATTTCGGGGCCAGTGTGAACTATACTGCAAGACCCTATCTCAAAAGAAAATAAGGAGAGCCGAATAACTCTCTGCTCCCCACTAGCACCCACATTAAAGTATAAAATCTTCAAAACGGAATACAAACTTCTCCACTCAAAGTAGAGTGCACACTGTATTTCAGTACTTCTCTCTGCACAGTCGCCCAAAGGCTTTGCAAATTCCGCCCTTCTGCACCTCCCTCCGATCTCAGCATACATCCTCGCTCTCCTGCGTCCAGACCAGCTCGTCTTAGGCGCAGGCCTGAAACGCCCTTCCCTCTCTTTACTGATCCGAGACTGTCCCCACCGGAGCCCGCCTCAAACCCTGCCCTCCGAAACAAACTTTTCTACTCCCAAACTGCCCACAGCACTCACACATCGAGTCTGTGCCCCACGGGAGGGGCACAAGCTCCCGGAGACACAGACCCCACGACGCTCCGGAGGTTTCTGTGTTCAGTAAATGCCGGTCAATAGAATCTCGTGCTTGCAAAGCTAGTGCTACCTACAGCTTTGCCCGTCCTTCAGAATCTGTAGAGCTTCCGAACCTGGCCTTTAATCTGTAATACTGATGAGGCCGTAAAAATTACTGGGTGTCTATGAGCTCCTGGCACAGCCCCGAGCACTCATGGAGCATCATTACATGTAACCTCCCAACCCCCCATCAAGTTTTAGTGGACACTGTTATTAGTCCTGTTTTTTTAAATGATAAATTTGAATTCTGGCAGATTAAATAATTTGGCCAAAAAAACAGGTAAGTGAGTGGCAGGACAGAATTTCAACCAGAGGCCGAGCTGACGCGACAGCTGCTGGCTGGGCAGCGGGTGGATGGAAAGATGGAAAGATGGGCAGAGGGCCGGGGAAGGGCAAAGAACAGAACCAGCTCCTTGCCTCTGCTCTTTCATTCATTCTCTTCTTTCTCTCAAAATGAACTTTCTAAAAAGTGACTGCTATTTTTGTGTTTTTGTTTTCCCAGTCCCACGCATGGAACCCAGGACTCTGCACTTAGCGGGCAGGTGTGGCGCCGCCCAGCTGCATCCCGGGCCCACCCTGCTGCTCTGGGCCCTTCTCGCCCCTCTCGAAGCCTCCTTCCGGTTTTCATCGTCTTAGAAATAAACTTGGACCTCCGGACAGCAGTAGTTGCCTTGTGACCTCTGGCCACTCCGCCCCACCACCCCCGGCTCGGCCCGGGCTTCCATTCCCCTGTGCCTTCAAAGCCTCTCTCTGAAACGTCACCTCCCCTCCATCCACCAGGTTGACGTTTACGCTCCAAGGCAGAGCCCGAGAACCCCCACCCTCCTCCCATACGCTGCCTTCGCATGGTCTCTTCTCTATGTAAGGAAAAGGAACTCTGCATCTATAGTTCTACCTCAGCAAAATCATCGCTAATCCTGGCAGCTCCCTAATACCGCCAAGTCACCCCTTTATTGTACAGACATGGACGTATGGTGAGCCATTCAAACCAGTTCCCATGTGTCTCACGCCGTATTGTCTTTCAAATTCTATGTTGTGTCAGAACATGACCTGCCAGCACTATTAATAGTAGAACTGCATGTATTTTACATTCTTAGAATTTTGTAGCTAAGTTTAAAACAAAAAAGGTCTTAGATTTGCAGTAGGAGGAAAAGGAAGAATGATATTGGATGGGTTGTTTGACTAAGATCCCCATCAGAGTCTAAGAATAGCACATCAACTCCCACCTTATACGAAACCCGAGAAAACAAAAGTTGAGTGCCCGCCCAAGATGATCGTTTTACTGCTATTCACAAACATTCACTGCCCACATGGCAGAGCGCTGGGTGTTCAGGGTCTTACCAGGAAGCACTGGCCATGCACTCCTTCCGTGCGCTATGAGCTGAGTGGTGCGAGGGAAGAGTCAGGAGGACCTTAGAGAGCCGGCCGGGAATCTGGTATCAGAAAACCTACTGGAGTTCGTCAGGCAGAGGGAAGGGGGTCCACAGGAAGGAATCGAGGAATAAAGAGAATGGATGTTCCCAGGAGAAAAAAATCCAGCACAACTAATAAACGTGTGCGGGTGTAAACTAGGACAGAGTACATAGAGCACAACAAGCGTGCTATGGAAGCAGGGTGCGCTTGCACTAATGCTTGAGGGATTCTTTGAATCTCAACTCTCTCCAGCAACTGGTCCACTAAGACCCACTCCCCCGCAGGTCTTTCTTCATTTCCTGTTTCTACCGTGTGAAGCTCCCTCCCCCCAATTCATCCCTCTCTCAGTCACCTTGCTAACAAAACGGGCTTCCAAAAGGTCTGAAGCACCTGCTCCAGCTATGTGTAATCTGATCTCATCTCCTACAGTCCTGGAGAAAGAGGGAAATGTGGAAAGGAGACAAACACTTTCTGCAGTGACTCTCTTTGCAGTCCCTCCGCTACTGCCTCGGAGACAGTGGCCAATGTGCCACTTTTCTTGGCTGTCTTTCCCCCGTGTAGGCCCGGTGAGGTCCTGCGGGCACACACAGACCTTGTCAGCAAGCCAGCTCCCTCCCTGATGGGCCACCTGCGCGGTTTTCAGAGCCCTGAGCAGAGCAGAGGGGTCACTGTGTTCAAGGGCTCCTCGCTTCAGCCAGCCTGTGTGCCTTGATGGGAACGTGCTTCTGTGCCAGATATTGCAAATAGATCCCTGTCCCTCTGGATGTCCTGTGCCCCCGCCTGCTCAGATGGCAGCGGTCCTTCCGAGAGTCTCTCACGCGTGGTGCTTCCTGAGCAGCCACCAGCCCTGGCGCAACTCCAATCAGATTCCCCCTCCGCCCCACAGCAGGGCACAGAATGTTCAGTTCGCTGTTTCTTCTAAGCGGCCCTCCAGTGACCTGCACCGTCACATGCATGCCTGTAAGCATCTTGGTACCAGGGACTCTGGGATTTTTTTTTTAAGGCTACTTGATATATTCCAGAGCACCTCCATTAGAAATGGAGGGCACACTCAGTTAGAAATGTGGAGACCCAGCCTCAGTGTAGTATTCATGCGCTAGCCGGGACATGGTTCAGATGAATTACCAGTCTGCAGTCAGCAAGCCCAGGTTTGAGACCCGGCTTGGCCATCTGCTTGCCGAGTGACCCTGGCCTGAGTTTCATTTTTCCCACTGGAAAAATAAGAGATACTCATACTGTTTCACATCCCTGCTGTAAAATGAAATAGCAAAGTATTTAGCACAGCGCCTGAGGCAGAACAGGTCTCAGTAAGTACTTCTGATGTACTGTTAAGAAGGCCTCTGCTCCGCCTTGTGAAATGGTGCACAGACGCACTTCTTCAGAGGGTCGGGGCCGGTGCTCTGAGGGGTCCCAGGAGCGCTCCCCCGCGCAGGCTCAGGGACACCCAGGGGCTTCCTCAAGCCCACACCAGCCCCACAATAAATGAGAATCTCCAGTGGATCTGCTGCCCGATCCGCACATTAAATAATGGCTGCGGGCGATCCTGCGTGTACTGTGAGGCACAAGATCTGCCGCTCCGCAGGGAAAAGCTCTTAGGTGTCAAGGAATAAGTGACATATATGCCCCAAGTGACCCGGACCTGTTTACATCTCTTTCGGTGCGACAGCTGCTCAGGGTCGACCAGGTAGGTTGACTCGCTGGAGAATAAAGTTAGTTTTAGCTTGTCGGGGGGGTGGGGGCTGTCCACGTGGAGAACCCGAAACAGAATCAAAGGCGAAGAGACAAGGGGATGTGGTTGGGAACGCGGGTACCTAATGATCCCGCTGTCCCCTTTCACGAGAGACAACAGCTTTACTTCAGGAACCTCGACCCTCCCTGTCCGGGACTGCACCTGCTTACACCTGACTCTGCCACCTGTGGTCCCTAAGTCCTAAGAGAGCCACCTCTCTGTTATCCAGCCACGTGTCCCATCTCCATGACAACTGTGCAGTTGCACCAGGCGCCCCCTCAGCTCATTACAATACCACTGCCAATGCCCATGCATCCTCTGAATTTTCCCATAGCTCAAGTCCAGGACTGGAAGGCCACGGTGTATCTGCACAACATTTGTATGCAGTTTTCATACTGCCTGCAAATGCCGCCATGGCTATGTCTGCTCCCCTATAGCACATCTAAATTCAGAGTTTGGGAGGCCTCCCTGCAAACGGCTATTCTTTGTATTCTTGTCATTGAATGGTGTCTACATACCAATAGTCACTAATAACCATGGTTTGGTAGGCCAAGCCCCCCCAGAACCTCACAGACGGAGGGAAAAGCTCAAATCTCACGTCCCAGCAGGGCCCCTGATTTTCCTCGCACACTCCTCTTTAGAGGGGAACGTTTTAAAGCACTTAAAAAAATCATCCGTCCAGGTCAGTACAAGAAAAGTCTCAGTGGCGTTTTCCTGACATTTTTCAGGATAGTGGACGAGGTGGGGTTCGCCGTTCCTGCTAAGAAAGCCTCCCTGTGACCGCGGATGTCACGACTCCGTATGTACCTGCCGTACAGGCAGCAGCTCCCTTGAAGAAAGAAAGTCCGTGTGGCGGACTGTGATTACCTGGTTAAAGAAGGGAGACGGAAAGCTTCGAGAGGAGGGGCTTTTTCCTCCCCCTACAACACAAAGGCTCTCTTTCCAGGCCGGTCACCTGAGATCTCACCTGGTTTGGGGTCAGCGTGTTAGGCTGCAGCGAAGGCAGAAAAGGAAAAGCTTCCCAGAATATGGTTTTTCTACCCGTCAGAGTTGACGCAAATGTCGGTGGCTGACGCTCACACAGAACAGGCCTCCCCCGGCCGCTGCAAGACTGTCCAGAGATGAGCGTCTGCTCCCACTCCTGTCCGGGGAACTTGCCGAAGCTCCCGGGGGCTTTCCAGGCCGGGCCGAATGAGGGAGGCAAGCGATGTCAGGGCGGGTTCTGCCTGGAGCTCCGGCCAAAGCCTATTGTTGAGCCACTGGACATCTCTGTGCAGACTGTAGAGATAATTTAGGGCACTTCCTAGGACTAATAAACTCCTCAGTTCTCCTTCCCTCTTTTATGTGTCTAAGAAAAAACTTCAAAAACCTTTAAAAAAAATCTTTTGAAATCACTGAAAGTGGCAGAGCCTATTCAAAACATTTTCTGCCAGTTGGGTTAGATGAATATCCAGAAATATTCTCCCTGAGGATCCATGTGTGGTGGAGAGGACTCCTAGCAGTGACTCTGGATGTTTATGAATTTATGAATTGACTCATGAACACAAGGGTAAGGTCCATGCAAATTCTGTGGGCAAATACATAAAAGCAGAACTTCTGTTACCCTTCCATCCGCATTCCTGGTCAAGACAGGTAAAGGAGGAAGACAGGAGCGGCCTGGGGCAAAGGCCTTTTCCTACTCAAGCCAAAAAGAAAGGTCCCTTCGCCGCAATCACTGGAGCCTCCATCCATCCCACTCTCCCATCCTGGCTTTCCTGCAGCTTCTGTTCAGCCCAGAGTTTGGAATTCAATCCAGGAACAGGCATGACAAACACTAGTTTTCATTTCCATGGAGACCAGAGCCTGCAATAGAACCCGGACTCCATGCCTGAAATGCCAAAACAGCCTGACCCACTTTCCCCCCCTTCCTACAAACACAAAATGAGTTTGTTTGCGTCCTGCGAGAGCGCGGGGGGGAGCCAAGGTGCTGTTATCTCTATGGATATTTCGAAGAGGAGCAAATTATGACCATCTTGCACGTCTCTGAGAACGCCGAGGAGGCGGTCAGAGGTTAGAAAGGAAGCGGCACAACCGCAGGCCACGTCGAAGCCGTTCTACCTCTCTGTCCTGACCTTCTGCAGGGAAAGGTTCAAATCCCCTAAGAGAAGAATTTAGCGCCCAGCCCCTGACCGCAGCTGTTTCTCCTCACTTCCTTTCACACTGCTTTCCCTCTTGTGTTATCCCAGCCTCCCCAGACCCACTTCCTCCTGGACCACCAGTTCACCTTCTCCCGAAGTTATGTGCACTTGTGGTCTCTCCCTGCACCTCTTACTTTAAAGTTTCGAACCTTGGTTCTTTCTCAGCCTTCAGATCAAAGCGCAGGTGTCCCCCTCCCGGGGCAGATGTCCTTGGAAGCGCCACTCTGACCAGAATGCCCTCCGTGTCTCCAGGCCTCTGGCACATCATCACTGTGAGCTTCCCTTCTCTCCACTTAGAGGAGCTAAAATAGCCTCTGTTCTGGGGTTTAGTTTTCACCACTAGAACGAACGGACACTGCACGGGGCAGGAGCCTAGTCTCCTTCAAGGCTCCGCAGTACCTCCAGCAAAAGGACTGGCACACACTGGCACTGCAGCCGTGTGTCACATGAATAAAAAAAAGAGCTCTTTTTAAAGCCATTTATTCCATCATTTAACCATCTCTTCATTCACTCCACTGTCTTAAGAAAGGCAGTTATGAAGCTGGCCTGGAAACTGCTGTCTTCCTAACTCCAGGCCAGAGTCTTATTCTGACTTCTGGATCCACAAAAACTAAGGGATGGCATCACGTCTAGATCCCTGGATGGCCTGGTCATTTTGTCTGGACGTCTCTCTGTGCACCTCCGTTCCTTGTCTGTCAAATGGTTACTATCACTTTACTGGACTGAGTGAGAAGAACAGCCTCAGTTAGACAGTGTATCCCGAAAGGAAGGGGCTTCCTATCACTTCTCACAGAGAAAAGAGGTTGCAAGCGGCGTGTGAATTCCCAGGGAAGAAACAGAACACTCTTGCTAAATTCTATATTTTCTACATGGCAAAAACATGGGGCGAGAAGACAGATTGTCATTATCCACATCTTCAGCTGACTCCTCCTGTCGCAGGGCTGTGATGGTGAGGATAAATCAGTTTGGTGTGGAATAAAACACAGGAACTGACTGGTGTCGTACGATTTCCTTTTCCCAAGACTGCTCACAACAGAACAAACGTCTAACATTTAGGGGACGGGCCTGCTGGATTGCCTGAGCTGACCTATAACAGCCCAGTTCAGAAGAAGCCTCAGTGGTCACGTAGCTCATCCTCCCACAGGAGCAGGAACTCCCGCAGGAGGGGCCCTGAGGAGAGCTGCCTGCCTCTGCTTCACATTTCCAATCTACAGTGTTCATGGGGCATCTCTAGAAGGGCTTTAAATGCCATAGCTCACATTTCTCATTGAGAGTCAGTGATTTGATCTATGCAGCTCACTGAGTTTAAGTCTTCAAAAACTAAGCTGATTCAATATCAGTAAACAAATACTTGTGAAATAAGGCACGATACGGGGCAACTATGTTACGGTTGTTTGTGTCCATACAATACCCACCACGATACTGGGCCTAGACTGGGGAATCCTTCCAAGATGCATTCTGTAAGTATCAAAGAAATCTAAGTGCAGAGTATATTACAGACAATAATTGCAACGTAGTTCAGAAATCTTAAAGATCAAGGGAATGGGACTTGTGAAAGAGGAAAGGTATTCAGCTAGCCCAAGAAGGTCCTTCTCTGAAAACCATTTTCAAAGCACGCAGAGACTACAAATTGCTGGAATAAGAAGCGGTTCAACTGAGTAGAACTTTCAGCTCATTCGAAGCTTGCTCCTCAGGGGCCCCTCCCCTCTCTTCAGCAAGAGGAAATACTGTTGCCCGAGTGGAAGGGAGCTTGTGCAGGATCCGTCCCATCCGCCCCATCTGCCCGTTCACCCACCCCACTCCTACCTACCCATCACTGATAACTACACTCCATGTCAGGGCATGTTCTAGGCATTAAGGATGTAACTTCTGCCTCTATCCAACTCCCGGCCCGGTGGGGGAGACGGCTATGTTATTAACTAACACCAACGTAATAGGGGCTACTTGGATCCAGTCAAAACATCTCCCATACCACTTGTCCAGGCAGCCAGGCCAAGGAACTGAGAATCAGGACAGCAGGAGTTAGGTGGGCTTTCCAACTCAGCCCCTTTCTAGTACACAGTTCGGGGCAAACCACAGCTCCTCTCCGAGCTCCTGCGTTGACTCTGTGAACGTGGGCACCACAAGGATGGGCGCGGGGAGGCAAAGATCGTCGCACGACTACTGGAGCGCCGCATCCCCGGGAGAAGGTTCAGGTCCAGAAACAAGACACGGCAGAAGGAGCCCGCAGTGTACTCAGGGCCCCCAGCTCTGCAGATGAAGGCTCCCAGCAGGGCCCCGTGAGGTCAGCGAGTGGGGAGGATGTGCCCCACAGCCTCTGTTGAGTGCCCTACACGCCGCTCGGCTCGCTGCCCAGCTCTCTCGAGTTCACCTTCATTTCTGTTAGACATCAAACAAACGTGCCGGGAACGACCATTAGGGTGAGTCCTAGAAACCTGGGAACGCAGTGGGCTCCCTCAGGGCAACTGTGTGACTCCGAGCGGATGCCCCAGTCTCCCAAGAGGTGTTCACTAAATTTAAAATAAATGAGAGGTACCGAGTCCCAGAGCTTTCCTTTATTGCCCTTCTCGTTATTTTCTCTTACTGTCGGGAAGTTATAGATTTTTAAAAATGTGTGTTCTTCTGTACTTATGACCATTTGTTTTCTTTCATTCCAACTTTCCCAGACAAAGTCAGTTTCTAAAGCTGTAACCCTTTTTTGCGCCTACCCTCCTTTGTTCAAAGGAAATGATTCTGATTTTTCAAACCTATTCTCAGAAGTTAAAAATCATTTCATCTACAGCATCACCACCCAACCTTTGTTTAGTCTGATCTGATGTGTGAAAGCGACAGAGAAGTCGTTAAATGATATTTAAGTCATTTCACTGCACAAAACTGTATTTTTTTTTTCTTTTTGAGACAGAGTCTCGCTTTGTAGTTCAGGCTGACCCTGAGCTCTCTATGTAGCCCAGGCAAACCTCAGACTCAGCAGTCCTCCTGCCTCTGCCTCCTGAGTGCTGGGATGACAGGCGTGAGCCCACCATGTCTGGCCAAAACTGTTGTTGTTGGTTTTTTAAAATTGAATTCTTTACTGGTACATTTTATATACAGCTCACAATCACACTCAACATTGGGGAATTTGTGCCACTAAGACACGAGTTAATTCTCAGTTTTACCCATATCCCTACCCACCCCACAACCCCCCGCCCCCTAGATACATGTTCTTTCTTTTTCTTTTCAAATCATATTTATTCTTTCCCCTTATTGCTTTCCCCTACCACATTCCCTTTGAATATTTCCCATTTCACAAAATCTATCATAGATTCTAGAACTCATTTCAAAACTGTTGTTTTTAACTCAGTGTGTTTCCTGTAGCTTCCTATTAAAGTTCTTCTTCTACCTCACTTGGAGCAGGAGAACAAATTCCATTTCTCTTCTGTGTGACATGTTCATATAGCTCTCACGTCTTCTTTAACCTGTGGGTTCCCTCCCCCTGACTGGGCTCTCTCTCCTTTGGGTAAATAGATTCCACTTGATCCCAAACCCCTTACACTAGATCCCAGACCTGGCTTCCGCTGCAGAGAAGGAGTCTGACTGGCTCCAAAGAGAGCAGAATAATCACCCCATGTAATTTAGAAATCAGAGTGTATTTCTAGAGTCAACTTCTGAGTCAGGGAGAATCTGGGGTTTGTCCCTGTTCTCTTCTGGGTCTCTGGAAACTGTAACTGCACCATCCCTTGCAGGCTGAGGAGAGTGTCTACGCGCGTGCACATGCACACTCGCCCCTCCGAGGAACACCCACGCTCCACACGGCCTCCAGCCACACGGACCCGAGTTCTGGTGCGATGATGCAGAAATCATCCAGTTCTTATTCCAGCATCGGTCACATCACAATCCAAATGGATTGTGATACGATGGGTGTCTCGAGGCCACAACAATTTTAAATGGTTGAAAAAAGAGGAATGTTTTGTGATGTGAAATCCACACGTCAGAGTCCATCAAGTTTTACTGTGATCACAGCCACACTCATTTGTTCACAGCCACGTTCAGCGTACAAAGCAGGGGTGCATATCTGGGAAGCAGAGAGCATGGAGCACAAAGCCCAAGAGACCTACAGAAGGTGCCACTGGCTCTTGTCAAGCAGCGGATGACCTTGCAGAGGTCTTTTGCACAAGCCTGTTTGTTTCTCGTCTGTCCCTCAGACAAGGAACCTGATGTGACCTACGGGGGACGCAAGGATGAGAAATCACAATCGTTTCCTTTGAACAGCGGAGGGGCAGTCACGAAGGACGGTCACAGCGCGTGGACTCCACCAGGGCTCGTTCCCGGGGGGAAGGGGCCTGACTCACTCCCCTCGGTGGAGGAAACTTGTAGGGCGAGCAAAGAGAGGAACTGTTTCTTTAGGTAGGATGATGACAATTCCTACTCATTCTGTCCACGACCCGTGACTTCAAAGTTGCTCAGATGTCTTAAAAGTTAACCTGACTGGCCAGCTCCCGAGTTCCACAGGATACTACTTTCTGGGCACAGCCTTGGCACCGCCGCTCCCTGCCACATACAGCTCCACGAAACCTCCCCGGCCCTGACCCTCTTTCCGAGGCCACAGTTTCCACGCCGGTACTGGTGGTCTCTGACCTGCGAAGCACGATCCGAAGCAGAGGCGAGCGCACCGACCATCCAGGTTAGCTTCAGGGAGAGCCGCGATGGGAGGGAGGACGAGGGGGTGTCCACAGGGGGACCCGGGTAGCCAGTGTCAGAGAAGGGGCCAAGATCACCTCCCCAGCCCGGCTAAGCTCCTGGCTGAAGACCCAGGGAGACTGCGAGCCCCAGGCCCCCCCGACCCTGCACTCCCCCAAATGAAGCAGACAGCTAACAACGCGAGGAGGTGGGGGGAGTGAGGCCCAGCCACCGGGAATCTATTTTCTCAAAACACATGGTGAAGGTCTGAGCCAAGCGCTGGCAGAGCCAAGTCCAGGGCGCCCCACTTCCCCTCTCATCTTCCCTCTCTGGTGGTCCCTTCCCCGCGAGGCGAGCAGTACCTGTCTCCACCTTCCCGACCTCTCACCCACAGGGCACCAGGGAGGAAGTCAGTGGGCGGGGACAGGAGCACATGGCCTGACCAGCCTCCCCCGGAAGCTCTTGGCACCTCTATGACGCACCACTAATTTAAACCTCTGCCCTCCTTTCTCCAAGTCAGAGGGCCCCAGTTAAGCCTTCCTGGTCAAGGGGACCGAGTAGCCCCTCCTTCCAGGGGCCCCCTTAGTGCCAAAGCTCAGTTCAAACAGTGCTCTCGGAGGCAGGAGGAGAAGATGGAGAGGAGAAAAGGCCAGGAGGGAAATGAAGATGACATCTCCGCAGCATGATGTCACACAGGCTGCTTTCAGATCCCCCGATGCACAGAGAACAGAAGCAAACAACATGGACTCCAGATTTACTCTGCCTCAAAAGGTTTATGTTTCTGGCAACCCTGAGCAGCCTGCGCGTCTGCTGGAAAAAGCATACAGTCAGACAGACAGGGCCCCACCAGGGCCTTGCAGGGTCCCCATCCAACCCTAGGATATAGCCGGCCAGTCTCCCAAACCCCACGGAGAAACACAGATAGACTGACACACACACACACACACACGCTCGTCACCACGGTGAGCACTAACCTGGAGGCCATTAGGAGCGGAGCAGAGAGCAGTGCAGGACTCATTCATTCATGCATGGGCGGTGGGGGCGGGGTGGGGGGCAGGGGCCCCCGAGGAGGTCGGAGGGCGCTCACCTCCATGCCCAACCCCAAGCCCCGAGTCTACTGGAGAGGGCAGGGGCAGGGGCAGGGGCAGGGCTCTCATAAGCTGGGGGTGACCCCTGGCTCTGCTGGCTCACCCCGCTCTGGAACTTTCAGCATGGTCCCCTCTCTGCCCCCACCTCCCTCTGGCTGTTCTTTGGCCTGGTCCCGCAGCGGCACAGAAGCCCCTCTCGCTCGCCCTCGCCAGCCAGCTCCCTTTCTCTCTCTCCCTCGGACTGCCTCACAGACAGCTGTTCCGAGCGCAGGCACGCACGCGCACAGGCGCACGGACACACTCAGACATGCACCCTCTCGCGCGCAGACACACGCACAGGCACACACGCACGCACGCACACGGCACAGGCGCGCGCGCGCGCACACACACACACACACACACACACACACACACACACACACAAGCTGCCGCCTGCCGGTTTACATAATGTAACTCCTCAGCGCAGTCCGCTGCCAAGCTCTCCATTATTCATGCGGGCTTGGATGCTGGGCCACTGGGGCTGAGAGACGTTGTTTCCTCCTCGGCCCTCAAACCTGACAAAACACAGGAAGACGCTCCCGGGAGACTCTGCTCCCTCTGCTGTCACCAATGATTTCCCAGGTGCCCTCTATTAGGTCAGCCCCTGTCAGGTTGGTGACGCTAAATAAACACACAGGAGCCCCGCTCTCAATCCGGTTTGTGTCCTCCATGGCACGACAGCTGCGCTCCCCGCGGGAGCCCCAGGGACAGGGCTGGGAGGAAAGCAGGGCTGGAGACAGAAATCCACAGGAGAAAACGGCTGAGTACCTCTTCAGGACAGCACCCACAGCGCCTGAGGCACCAGGCAGTGACGCTTCCTCTGAGCAGCTTAGGCCCTTACAGACAGAACAGCACTTGAGCCCTTGACACGCAGGGCCATTGGAGTTTTCTAGTTCTAACCTGTACCTCTGAGACTGTTTTCTCTGCCTAGTCACTGAAATGCAGGATTGCTCAGGAGACACGCAGCTCCAGACGAACGTTCTGTCCAGGATGCTGTTCAGCAAAGGACAGCATGATTACCTGGAAAGTCATTAATGGGCTACAAAGCACTTGTGTTCCCATGAAATCACTTGATTCCCACCACAATCGCTCGACAGATCTCAGGAACCCATGTCTCACATGAGGATGCTGAACCCTGGCACAGGGCAGGGGCCCACTCCAAGAAAGAGGCTGATCGCTGGAGACAGTCTGGGGATACGGAACTGCCTGTGTTAGTCAGCTTCTCATTGCTGTGGCAAAATACCTGAGATGCTCAGCCTCAAAGAGAAGATACATGTTGACCCCGATTTTGAAGTTTCAATCCTTTTGCTTTTGTGCCTGTGGCAGAACAGTACACCTCCCAGGACTGGGAAGGAGGAAGAGAAGGGACCAGGGGTAGGAGAGGAGGGGGAAGGGGCAGGGCCAGGTCTCCAGTTCAAGGGCTCGGCTCCAGTAACCTGACCCCCTGCCACTAGGACCCAGCTCCAATAGTTTCATCCCCTCCCAGTTAGCGCCACAGACTGGCAGCCAAGTCTCCAGTATATGGGCCTTTGTGAGGCACTCTAGATTCAAGCCAAAGCACTGCCTGGCACCCTCAGTGTGCTTGCACTTGGAGAAGCAATGTCAAAACCTAAACCAAAAGCAGTGAGAAAGCAAGAAGGTGCCGGGCGTGGTAGCTCACGCCTGTCATCCCAGCACTTGGGACAGAGACAGGATTGCTGAGTCCGAGGCTTGCCTGGGCTACATAATGAGCTCAGGGCCAGCCTGAACTACAAAGCGAGACCCTGTCTCAAAAAAAAAAAAAAGCAAGAAGGTCATGGTTAGATTAGTGCCTCTCAAACTTGAATAACCACTTGAAACTTTTATAAACCCACAGGTTCCAATGTGGCAGGTCTCAAGAAACACCAAGAATCTGTCTTTCTAACATGCACCCAGGCAATTCTCATATTGCTATACCTTCAGTGGCAGAGGGTTAATTTATACCCTCTTGTTCTCTGGATCTTCCTAAAGGACAGTGTTTGTCTGTCAGCTGTAGGTGCTCAGGAAAACATGTTGGAGATGATCCACTGGTATCTCCTGGGCCCTACTCCTTGACCTCAGGCTGAGAGCTAAGGCTTCTTGACGTTTACTGGCCAAAGTTTCATTCTGGAAGTACCTGACCCTGCGGGCTCATCATGATGCTTCTCCCCATGGTTGTTTCTTTCTGCAACCTGTCGACAGAACAGCAGGCTTGTTGGGTTTTGCAGTCAGCTGGGTTTGGAGTGCTGGGTCATCTTAGTTACCTAGAGGAATACAAGCTCCACCGAAAGGCACACTGGTAATGCCAAGAGATTCCGCCCATTCTTCCTTGTCTGCTTGAGCCCCACGTCTTCTCAAGTACCTTCCTGACTTCGGACAGCCAACTCCCTTCTGCTAATTTACCTCACAGGATCACCTCGGGCTTGAGTCAGACCTGGTCCCAAAGCAGCTAAGTTGTCCTGCTGTTTGGATCTGTAATCCTTATTAGTCACTTTCCCACAGCCACTTAGGATTCACTTTCTACCTGAAAAAACCAATAAAGGCGCAGTGCCTCCTTGGTACAGCTGAATCAATGAGGGACTAAAAGAGACAAAACGCCCAGGAAAAACTGAGTGTCTCCCAGCCTTCCCCTTATAATCTGCAAGTTAAATTCTACCTCCTGTCATTGGCCTCCCCTCCCGAGTAAAATTGTAGCCTACTCTTTCACATCCTTCTGGCACTTGGGAGGAACGGGCAGAGAACAGGTGACCGGTCAGTACTTGTATAATGGCTGTGCTATGCTCCATACAGATAGTAGAGAAGAAGCTGGGGGGGTCAAAGGGCCAGAGTCACTGTCCTGGTCTCTTCACTCACTCAGTGCTTTTGGACAAATTCTGCTGCCTGCTCTGGGCGCTTCCTATTGCCCTGTCATCTGTACATGTCCCTCTTTTTCCCACAGTGTTAGTATTTTCATGTTTTAGATGCAGAACATTAGGCCAACATGGTAAGCTTGAGAATCATACCAATGTGACTTTAAATGAGGGTCCTACTGCTTCCTGGTTTTAGGTCTTTTGCAAAGTTAACCATTCTAAGCTTCAGATTCCTTCACCTTTATAGTAGTTTTTAAAAACAAAACAAAACAAAAAAACTGACCTCAATTGTGCAAGTATTAAGGTAGGAAAATACATGTAATGTGCTTTTCATTTCCCCTGACATATATTATCTGTAAAATAAATTAACATTATTATTTACATTGGTCAATAGCAATAGCTATTGTTGAAAAGCACAAGAAGATATCTTCTAGTACTGACACAGTAATCCTTTGATGAGTATGGATACAAGAAATGTTAGGGTTTTTTTTTTTTTTGAGACAGGGTCTTGCTTTGTACTTCAGGCTGGCCCTGAGCTCACTATATAGCCCAGGCAAGCCTCAACCTCAGCAATCCTCCTGCCTCTACCTCCCGAGTGGTGGGATGACAGGCATGAGCCACCATGCCCGGCACTGTGCTGTGTGATACTGATTGCTGGTGGGTGTGGTGACCAGCATTGTGTTATGTGGTTACTGGGATCGAACCAGGGACCTTGCGCTTGCTAGGCAGGTGCTGGAACCACTGAGCTAAATCTCTGGCCCGAGAAATCTTAGTTTTATAAGACCTCTGGATGAAGCATGTGTTATTTCCTCTGCACCATAATGCTCTGCTGACCCCCCAAACTGGACCTCATTAAATAAGCCAGTTATAGACCAACTACTACAGAAACTTTAGTCTACTACATTATAGAATGGAAGCCTTTCTTGCATGATCGGAAGTTCCCTGCTTAAACTATAATAAAACGAAAATTATCCTGACAATAAGAGCAGTGCTTTCTTTCTATGTGCAATGCAGTTAGCTAAGCCAGGTAAGAATGATTTTGTTTATTTCTACCAACAGTAGAAGAAATGACTACTCATGATCCCCATTTTTTTAGATAGCAAAATGAAAGGCAGAGGGCTTGGTAACATTCTGCGGTGTGTTATCAAATAGTAGAGCATGTATCTGAGCATAATCTGCCTAGGTGAGATCACTTCTTAATTAATAATTACAGTGGGTATAAAAGGGGTGCTGCACGGAAGGCAGGGGCCTCTTCCTAACAGTATTTACCCATCTGCAGGCTCACCCCCCCGTCCTCCCCTTGTCCTTCTTGTGAGGACAGTACACGCTGCCAGCAGAGCCCAGGAGCACAGGCTGCGATCACAGCAAAGCTCACCAGACTTGCACAGATGGTGATGATGCCCCCAGATTCAATCTCCACACTTTATCAACTAAGCTATTTGCTGCCTAGATTCGCAAACTGCTTCTCTGTAAGTGAATTTAAGAAACTGAGATAAAAGTAGGTACCTTTTTCTGAATAAAACCTTTACAATAGAGATAAGAAAAAACTGGCATTGGCTTCTATTTTTACACAAAAGAAGTTTCTAAGAGTCTTGCACAGAGTGAAAAGCATACCCCAGAGAGCATCTTAGAGGCACCGGGGTAAGAGAGGAAGGTGAAGCAAATCCAGTTGAACCAACAGACCCTCGGCTGGGGGCTGCTCCATCATTTCATATGAAGATTTTTGATACCTACAATGTCGTATTCATCCCCAAGCTCTTCATAATTGTTGACAAGAACAGGGACACTGATAACAAAGGACACCCTACTTTCCTAGCATTGAAGACTTTTTACAAAGAAAGTGACCCAAATAACTTAATTGAAACTGGTTTTGTTGAATTAAGGGAATGGGAGACAAAAATGGACCCAGTCGTCTCAACGCCATCCAAATGACGGGTGTTGCTATGAAGTATAGACATCTAGGGTACTAGATGTATGGGTCACGAAGAAGGAAGAGAACAAGCGTGTCACCTTTACAAAGAACTTGCCATGTGACAGGCATAGGCTTGAGTGCTTTTACATATTTTATTCTAAAACTTTTGTGTCATCAAACTGAGGGGGACATTGAGTATCAGACTCCTGTCCTTACTCAAAATAACAATCATTTCTGAAGTTTATGTTTTCAACATACCTTGGCACTTCCACACACCTACTTAAGTCAAAGTTAAAAGTATAACCTGTTACAGCTTTAAATTGATCTTCGTAAGTTCCATCATTCCCATTTAGACCAGTTATTAATGTATTGCCTCTCAGCACCAGACTCACTCCTTTGCCCCATCTGGGGACAAAGGAGCTGTACCCTGAAACTTTCTCCTTTGGTAGCTGATGCAATGTAAGGTCTCATCAGTACAAGGTGCTGATGGGACACCAGAAAGAAGATGCTTTCATCATTGGTGCCCCAGACTGTAGCACCTCTAGATACCTCTAGCACCTCTAGATACCCCTAGATACTTCTAGCACCTCTAGATACCTCTAGCACCTCTAGATACCGCTAATACCTCTAGAGACCTCTAGAGACCTCTAGATACCTCTAGCACCTCTAGATACCTCTAGCACCTCTAGATGCCTGTAGATACCTCTAGCACCTCTAGATACCTCTAGCACCTCTAGATGCCTGTAGATACCTCTAGCACCTCTAGATACCTCTAGATACTTCTAGTACCTCTAGATACTTCCACATGCCCTCAGCTATGGCCACATCCTCTCCAGGCAACCCCAAGTCTCAGCCCTCTGCCCCCATCCTGGAGCGGCAAGTGGCTGCTCCCTCAACATTTCTTCACTGTTATTCCTGCATCCCTTAGAGTTCATGATATGTTCTTACTCTTTGGTGATTCTGCTTTTTTTTTTTTTTTTTGAGACAGGGTCTCGCTTTGTAGTTCAGGCTGGCCCTGAGCTCACTATGGAGCCCAGGCAAGCCGCCGCGAACTCAGCAATCCTCTTATCTCTGCCTCCCGAGTGCTGGGATTACAAGCGTGAGCTACCACGCCCGGCATTGTGGTTGCGGTGTTGATGGTTGGTGGGTGTGAGTCTCCACGCCCAGCATTATGTGTGGTTACCGGGGATCGAACTCAGGACCTTGCGCTTGCGAGGCAGGCGCAGAACCACTGAGCTAAACCTCCGGCCCGGTGATTCTGCGTTTTAAAAAAATTTTAATTTCTATTCTTTTAGTACATTTGCAGTTCATGATGATTACATTCCTCACGGGGCTGTTAATGATTCTTAATATTAAATTTTTCCTGTTCAAATTCCTGTCGGGGGGTTTCTGTCTGCTCACTGGATCCTCACATTCAAGAAGCTCAGATGCGGAAGACACAATCCCCCCAGCCCAGGTTACCCCGTCACAGTAAATCAGCTAAGCATTTGGAGTAACCAGAAGCCAGGCACGGTTTTCAAACGCATAATGTGTGCCCCTTCACTTCATCCTCATGTTAACCACACATCAGAAAAGAGGAAACGGAGGCATCTTAGAAAT
Organism: Thryonomys swinderianus; assembly: GCA_004025085.1. Taxonomy (NCBI): domain Eukaryota; kingdom Metazoa; phylum Chordata; class Mammalia; order Rodentia; family Thryonomyidae; genus Thryonomys; species Thryonomys swinderianus. Next base: position 27,685 of record PVIC010003819.1, on the reverse strand, counting down.
TCATTTTTCCCGGATTACCTAGAGAGCAAAGAGAGAAAGCAAAACTGGGGAGTCTACAGTGCCTCCGTAGATGGCTGCGATCAAAGAAAGAGGAGCCAGGAAACAGAGGCAGGACCCAGTAAGCGTCTTTGGAGGTGTTTGGAAGAGACCAAAAAAAAAAAAAAAAAAAAAAAAAAGCTACTCATTAACAGGTAGCAAAAAGTCCAAAAAAAGAGAGGGGCTCATTAAAAGTCTTAATTAGTCTTTGGCATAAAAATGTATTGATCAGCTCTGGCCATCAAGAGACACTATTAAATAACTCTACAGTTAATATTCAGAAATCGTCTGTTTCTGAACCTTAGTGCAAAGCAGCTAGTGTCCCATAGGTTTCCACTCCGTCCCCTCCAAGCCCAACAGCCTCTAGTCTCCGAGATGACTGGTGTTGCTCATATGGATGGCCTCTGCCCTGCTGTAACCCAAGACCTCTCATTAATACTGCATCTCTCACAAGGGGAGCAGTGATGTCTACATAATTAAAACCCAAAGCCAGAAATGGCCAACGGGCTGCAGAAGAGGCTATAGATGAAGAGCGCTCTGTTAGATTGCTCACCGTGTGGCTGGTTGACATGCCACTCAGTCAGGGTTCTGGTCACAGAGTATCATGAACAAAGGACTGCACAGGTAGGACAGCCTTCCCCAGGACCAAGTCCCCCGAGCTTGCTGTGTCGGGGTCTCCCGTAGAGAAATCCCAGTTCACCACGCATGTCCACTTCCTCTCCCAAGGCCCTTGTAGCCCAAACAGAGTTTGAGCTTCTTGTATCCAAATAGGGTAACTGGTACCTGGACATCACTTTTTTCCCCCTAAATATTCCCAACCATGAATTTTAGATTTTCGGCCAATAATCATCTACAGATTCACGGAACGATTTGTCCCAATAGTTCCCCAAACTTTCAGTACTTCAGATGTATTTGCAAGTTTTAACATACGAAATTCCCAGGTCACATCCAAACCAGTTAAATCTGAATGTCCAAGGGAGACAGATGAACATCATCCCCTCCTCTGGGATTGGGGATTGAACCTAGACCTTTTTGTAAATTTTAAAATTTTGAACACAGGGTCTCAGTAAGTTACTGAATCACTCAAGTTGAGCATGAATCTGTGACTCTCCTGCCTCAGCCTCCCAGAATGCCAGGATTCCAGAATATACCACCAGGCTTGGTCCAAGTATTGGTATTATTTAAGAATCCCCAAGGGGCTGCAATATGAAACAATGTTTAGGAATCATTCATCTATACAATTTTAACCTATTTAGCTAGTGTTGTGCAGAATTGCTTTATAAAGCATAATCTAGTGATCTGGAGGGGATTTGGGGTGACTAAGATGGGGGGAGGGCCGGAGGGTTAGCTCAGTGGTTCCGGCGCCTGCCTCGCAAGCGCAAGGTCCTGAGTTCGATCCTGGTAACCACATATAATGCTGGGCGTGGAGACACGCCCACCAACAATCAACACCGCATACCACAATGCCGGACGTGGTGGCTCACACCTGTCATCCCAGCACTCGGGAGGCAGAGACAGGAGGATTGCTGAGTTCGCGGCGGCTTGCCTGGGCATCATAGTGAGCTCAGGGCCAGCCTGAACTACAAAGCGAGACCCTGTCTCAAAAAAGCAAAAAAAAAAAAAAAAGATGGGGGGGTTGTTTTCTGTACTGGGAATTGAACCCAAGTCTTAACACAGAGCTGTATCCCCAACCCAACTCATTTTCTGAGTTGCCTGGTGTGATAGCTTCTGGTGGGTCACAACCCAGTTCCTTCCTGGGAATTTTCCTTCACCGAACACTCACCAAAGAGCGTACTCCTCCTTCCTTGAGGACAGGCCACATCCAGTGACTAGTCCATGAGAGGGATATAAAAATTTCCTTTACCTTGATTCTGGTTAACACTGCAAGGTGATCCCAGTAACTATACAACAGACCCGAGGACTCTTTCAGGGATATCAAAATTTAACTGCACCCTCCCCCAGCCCTGGTCCCCTCACCTCCTTTATACCTTTGAGGGCGAGGGACTTATGGGAAGACTCTCCCTTGAGCACTTCCCAGTAAACCCCAGCAGCCAAATCTATCTTTTGCAGAGTCTCTTTGCAATCGAAGACACCCAGTTAGCACTAAGGAACGTGTGAGAATACAGAAGAGCCAGGACTTGGTGCTACAGCTTCAGGCAGAGGCTTTATCTGAGGAGCCGGGAACTCGGTACCACGCAGGACTCTGGAGTCCTGGCCCCCTCCGCCAGGCAGGGAACCGCGTGAAGGCTCCTGCCCCTCTGCCCACTTCAGGATAATAGGGAAGTCTAAGCCCGCCTCGAAATCACCTCTTTGCAAAGGTGACCGACCTCTTCTTAATCCTGGATTAAGGTCGTAGACAGAAAAGCCCACTTGCCAAGTGCCCCAGTTAAGACGCTGACTTGCTGGGCTTAAGAACAGACCTGGAGTCCCTTTTGCCACAGGCCGAGTCTTGAGCCACAGTCCTGCCCGCTCCATCCTCCTCCACTCCAAAGGGAGTGAGCACCCCGCAGCTTTACAGGCTTCTGCAGCTCCCACTGCGAGAACTTCTCTGTTAGGCTGCTGCACCGCCGTGGGAGCCAGTGTGTGTGCATGTGCGTGCGTGTGTGTACACACATGCAAAAGCAGGGGGTCATAAGGAAGGAATCCCAGTGAGTGTGACGACCTCTTCCCCAGGTGGATACCCTAGTGTGCACCAAACAGGCCGCCATTGCTTCTGGCACCCCCACACGCCCACGTGCCTCAGGGGGGCAGTCGAAGGTGTCAGCGAGCAGAAACCCCAAGTCGAAAGCAAAGCACGGAACCCATTTCCACACACCCTGATCCAGCTGTAGCTGAGAGTGGTGGCTCACAGCTGTAATTATAGCACTCAGGAGGCAGAGGCAGGAGGATTGCTGAGTCCGAGGCTTGCCTGGGCTACACAGTGAGCTCCGGGCCAGCCTGAACTACAAAGCGAGACTCTGTCTGAAAAAAAAGAAGCTACATAGCCAAGTGGTAATCCTGGGACAGCAAATCCACCCACAGGGATATGCTGTGACAACCTTATTCCAGGGCCTTTGACACCATTGGCAATACGGTGTTAACTGCCATCACATTTGGTTCCCACTCAAAACGTAGCTGTGCCTGTGGGTCACTGGGACTCCCCTGATTTAAGGGTTAATGCAGAAGAGGCCCCACCCCTCAGCAACACCCATCTGCAAATCTTGAAGGAGCATGAGAGTCTAATTTCCAGCAGACACACAGCTCCACGTGGACCGAAGTGTATCATAGCTGCAAGAGTGACCCATGCACTGGGCCCCATCAAGGGATGCCAGTGAACGGCTGTGGGGCCTCCCACCACAGACACTGCCAGGAAGAGCAGGCCTAGGAACCATCCCACTCTGCAGGTCCTGTGCAGTCAGGCCCGGCAGCCTACACCTGTAATCCCAGCACTCGGGTCACCAAGGGAGGAGTTTTAAGTTTAAAAGCAGTCTGGACTACAGGCTGAGTTCAAGGCCTGCCTAAACTACACAGCTAGACCTTGTCTCAAAAAACAAAACAAACAAACAAACAAAAGAAAACCTAACTAGGAGGTTCAATGCTCCAAGAAGGCTTATAAGACAGAGTAAGTCGCAAACACTGTCCTATGGAAAACTATAGAGGTGAGGAAGGATGTTTAGGCAGAAGGAGCTGCCTAAGGTGAACAGGTAGACATCAGACGTGTGAGAGAAAGCAGAGAGGACAGAGCTAAAGAGAAAAGAACATTAACATTCTTGTTTCTCCAGAGAGGGGCTAACAGATGGCATGATGGAGTCTGAAATAGCGAAGACCGTTCTGAGAGCTCAGGCAGCGTGTAGGCGGAGCTCCTGGGCAGGGTCCACATCCTCTCCCCAGACCCAGGGATATCCATCAGGGAAAGGCCTTTCAACCCTTAGCCCAATTTCTCCCCTAAGCTATTATCTCCTCTGCAGTTTCTCCAAATGAGGAGGTGATCTCAGTGGGAAAAGAGAAAAAAAAAAAAATCCTCCCTTTTTCCCTTATCCTGAAGAAGGGTGAATCAACATTTTAAACTAATGGGGCAGCATGAACCATATGCCTCTCCCAGGGCAGATGGGCAGAGCTGCCAGTCAGTAAGCTCCTGCTCCCAGCCATCACTTCGGATCTCAGAGCGGTCAGTGGTATCCAACTGCCTGCCAAGAACAGAAATGGCCCTGTGCAGCTCGGCAGGAGTCTTGACAAGCATGCTCGAGTGGGAAGACATGCTAAGAAAACCCTGCCCACTGCTGGGTCCCTGTATGCTGACATTTATAATTAGGATGGAAAATATCCATCCATGAGGCGTGGTCCAGAGAGCTGGCTTGTTTTCTTCTATAGTCTAGCACCTGACTTCCCATACACCCTACATGAGCGTGGGTCCAGTATAGAGGGAGTATGCCTTACACAAAAAAAATGCTTGGATCCAGAGGGTTTTAGATTTCAGATTTTCTCAAATTTTGGAATATTTGGATGGTACATACCTAGTGAGCTATCTTGGGAAGGAGACGCAAGTCTGTGAAATATATTTGTTTTTTGTATACCTTACACGGATAGCCTGCAGGTAATGTTATAATTATTTGTAGATCATTTTGTTTTGTTGTGACCCTATCACAGGGAGTCGGGTGTGCAATCATCCATCCGTGGTGTCCTGTCCAAGCGTTTTGGATTTGGTGGGTGGCCCACATTTTGGGTTTTCAGATGAGGGGTGTAAAGTCCCTACCGTGGGTTGCACGTGTAGAAGTAGAATTCTCTGCTATGAACATGTACCAACTCCCCAAGAAGAATATGATTTGTTTATACTGTAAACGTGTAGTAATAAAAAGAATTTAAAAAAATAAAAGAAGTAGAATTGTCTACTCAACAAATGCCTTTTCCCCGCCTTATTTCCCAGAACGTGCTGGCAGGGGAGGGGATAGGTAGAGGCCAACCAGTTCTTCCGGGCTGAGCATGTTGCTCCCAACAGTCTCCCGAGTCACACGTGTCCATACACAGCCGGGCGCAAGGAACTAGTGAGTAATGAGTTCAGCAAGAAATTAGAGAGCACAGGATGAAAAGGAAGCCTCGCGCTGGATACCCAACGTAGGAAAATGTGGTCCTGCAGGATCATTTTCAGAAAAGTAGTGGTTGAGCAAAACCAAGAAGTTATAATCTAAATGCAGACACATGCTGAAGCGCTTGGCCTGTTTTGGCTCCACAGCACCCTGAGGGTGGTGCTCCCCACGTACGGCGCTCACACTCCTCTGTCCCCTGTCAACACCTACTGGCTTCCTTCCCTGAGGTCAGGAGGGCTGTGCAGGGGTTAAATTTAACCCATGGGATCGAGCTGGGTGTGGATAGTAATTATAATACCTTGTATTTATGTCTAGCTATTTCTGGGTACAGCTTGTTTTCCTTCCATTCTCTCTGAAGAGGTCAGCGAGCCTTACAGATGTGGCTTCCTGCTGGTCTTTCCAATGCTACCAACATCACCTGGAGGTAGAATCAGACCGGGACCTTTGTCCTCCTCCTACAGATCAAGAGATGGGGAGGCTAAATGACAGGGCCAATCTCAGAATGAGTCACAGGTTTAACTGAGATTGGCTTGGGCACAGTGCCAGAACCGTTGGTTGAGGGCTAAAGCAAGTCAGGCTCCCTGAACAGAGCCAAGTAACTGTGAGACCTCACCTCCAAAAGAGAGCTCAAATCTCGAGCCTGGACGATCAGTCTGCCATCAACAAAAAGAGTAGGAGAGCTCGCGAAGAGTTATCCAGTACTCTGTCAGTGTGCCAATGCATCAGTTGTGTTGCAATATTGTCTAAGTATAAACCCCTTTAGTGCTCACAGCAACCTATACCCGGGCACTACTATTATCTTTATTTTACGGGTGGAGAAAGCAGAAGTCCATGAATGAAGAAACTCACCTAGGTGCACACGGACAGTAGCGGGCAAGGCCAGGACTCGACTCCTGTCGCCGCCCCAGGGAAACTGACGCTGGCCAGCACGGAGAAGCTCCCTTGCTCAGGTCCACAGGTACCAGGCAGTATTCTGATTCGCTACATCCCCACAAGCCTGTGATGGCTGCTCAGCAGCTCCCCAAGTCCCGTGTACTCGCTGACACCCAGAAGCTCTGGATCAGAACTCAGAATCTGCAGGTGAATAAGCATCGAAGGTGGCCCTGGCAGGCAGTGTCACAGAGGCACCCGCATGCTCACCCTGCCCGTGTGCTCACCTGGGGCCAGCACACAGCTGGCCAAACCCTCCCGCTCCTCAAAGGGGAGCCGCGGCCCTCAGCTGCCTGAGGGCCATTCTGTCCATCGCTGGTGGCAAGGCTGCCTTCAGATGGTGGGGTGTGTGACCCCAGACAGCTCACCGTCCCTCCACACTTGACACGCTGCACAGCAGTGGGTGACACAGCCTTGGAAACGGGAAAAGAAAAAGAGACTGGGCGGTCTGGGCCCCCGTCTTCCAGTACCAGAACAATGGGCTCTTCAAGTCCCTGGCATCTGAACTGGCAGCCGGCCATCAGGGAAGAAAAGAGCTTGCTGTCCCTTTAAGGACGCCTTTCTCTCCACAAAGGTCAGAGATGCCAACTCAGCCCATCCTGGAAAGGCAGACCCCTTGGGTAACACTGCCAGTCCAGGCAAGGGCAGGGCCAGGCAGGGAAGGTCCCCCTGTGATTACGGGAGGCCTCGTCCCAGGCGATCAGCAAGAACTGGGGCCCGGAGGGCAAGGTCGGAAGGACCTCTGTGGAGGAGGGGCGAGGGCCCGCGGGGAAACTGGCCGAGGACTGAAGCTCCAAGAGGAACACAGGACTCCAGCCGGAAGAGCAAAGGGAGGCGGAGGATCGATCCCGCACTCACAGAGAGGGGGGGGAGTGCGGAAAGGAGGCTGCGGGTGAGCGGCCCAGGAGGGCTCTGCGGAGACTCCCAGAGAGTGCTTAGGGCGAGCGTTTCTACCCCACAAATTACCCTCAAATCCTGCCACTTTATGTGACCTTGGAAACACTTCTTCATCCCCCGTGGGCCTCAGTGGCTTATTATAGTGACAGACCTGGAGCAGTGAGAACATCTTTGGAAGTAATATTATTACTAAAATTCTCCAGCTACCAATATGGTTAGTTATTGTTAGGTCGCTGGCCATTCCACGGCCGGAGTACATCTTCAAGAAGCCTCGTTCCCAGAACACCCCAGTTCTAGTCAATCAGCTTGCAAATAAGAGCCAAGAAGAAATAGGGCACTCATTACGAACACTGCACGGATCAGTGCAAACCATGATTCTCATGCAAAAACAACCCCAAATCGGTCATCTAGTGATCATTACCAAGCAGGCATCAGCAGACCTTTCCTGTAAAGGGCCAGATAAATAAATATCTTTGACTTTGCAGAGGCCACACAGCCTCTGTCACAGCCACTGAACTCCATTGTTGCAGGGTGAAAGCAGCAGTAGGCAACATGTGCATGGAAGAATGTGGCTGTGTCCCAGAACAAATTAACAACAACAGGCAGCGAGCGCAAGTTCGCTGAACCCTGAAATAAAGGAGGGTATTAATGGAGGAAATGGTGAGTCTGTACGAAGATGAGGCGACAGACATGGAGCTGCAGACCTCGTTCTGCTCTCCCACCCGGGACTGCAAGCATTTCAACCCATGACTTCACTGCCAAGAAAGGTTTCCAGCTCCTAAGAGCCAACTGCAGTGACTTCCTTTTGCTGCCTTCTCCAGCAACTTTGTCCAGAATTTGCTTGGTCTCTTCCTTTAATTCAGTGTTTTCTTTCTCTTATTCTTCGGTGACATTGGGAACTTCAGGGGTCAGGGTCTTGTCCTTCAGCTGACTTTGGGAGGGTTGCAGAGCCATCTTTCAAGATACCCACCTAAGCACCCTGTATGGTCAAGAAGTGTCCATCTCCCACCCAGTTTTCCAGACCTCTGATGACCTAGATCCTTCAAGTCTATTTGTTTTTGAGACAAAGACTTGCTATGTAGTTCAACCTGGTCTTGAACTCACTACATACCCAAGGCTGGCCTTGAATTTGCAGCAGTCCTCCTGCCTCAGCCCCCCAAGTGCTCAGGACATGTGTTACCTCACTTGGCTAGATCCTTCAAGTCTAATGTGAATGGCTTCCTGACCCTGCCGAGGGCCCATGTGTATTGCTACTTACTCACTGATGCATTTAAATTAGAGTACCTACATTGTTCCAGGTAAATCTTTAAAAAGTGAACATTTCGCTTCTGCCTTGTGTGGATCCCGAGGGTCTGCAGACACTGAGGTGAGGTGGGTAGAGTCCCCTCCATGCAGCTCTGAGAGCTACTTATTTTCTGCTCCCTGGTGTCTCCCCATTCAGGAGCTCAAGTACTATGAAAATGACTTTCTCACCTGTACTAACAACTTTTACCCAGATAATTTCTAAGTGGCGGCAGGGGTGGAGAGAATAAGAAAAGCTGTGATGAGGAAAGCAAAGGAGGCAGGCAGGGAAGCAGTCACCATTTCAACAGAAAACACGCCGCTTCGATCATTCTCTCCGCACAGGACACCCTCATCCCAAATTCACCTTCTGTGCCCTGCTGGGCCCTGAATCTCTGCTTCCAGTGCCTCTTCCTCAGGGAAAATTCCCCAATAAACTCCTCAGAGCTCGGCTTCCCCGGCACCCTTGGCACAGTGCAACGCCTGGTGGGCCTTATGCGAAGGTCACTGAGCACCTAGGTTTCTGCGCTAGCCCTTGCCCGTCACCTTCTGAAACCCACGCAGGCCTTTTCCTTACCCCCATCCTTGGGGGGCCCTGGAACCCACGAGCGCTCTCCACAGACCGCTGCCTGGACGCACACAGCTCCACAGAGGGAGCAGATGCTGCCTCCAGGGTCCCCACATGCCCCCGTCCATTTGCTCCAACACACGTGCCGTGCCGTGTGCTGTAGACTATCGAGCATTTCTCTTATAACCTCACTTCATCCTCCAGCTGACCCACGGACGGGTGTTATTGCTACACAGCAGATACACAAAGAAGTGGTTTTAGAAGAGTTGACAGAAAAAAATTGTCAGTGATGCCCAGCGTGGTGGTGCATGCCTGTAATCCCAGCACTCGGTAGGCTGAGGCAGGAGGATCACATCCAGCCTTGACCACATAGTGGGTTCAAGGCCAGATGGAAATACACAATGAGGCTCTGTCTCAAAAAAAAAGTCAAGTCAGTTGTGAGAGGAATGCAGTTGACCATATGATTGTGGGAAAGAGATATTCATGTGCCAAGCTGGTGCCTGATGCTAGGGATACAGACACAATGATACTCCCTTTCTGGTCCCATGGCTGAAGCTTATTCCTGGAGTTTAATAAAAATACTAGGTTTCAAAGTGGACCTATATATTAATTTAAAAACAAAACCACAACAGGACTCAAAGAAAGTATGGATGAATACACACTCATATTCTCAAGGATTAGGACGGACTTTCTGTGAAGAATCCCAAACACAACAATCACAAAGGAAGAGAGTAATTGATGTAATTACATTCCCACGAACTAACTGACTTCTATGCCAGAAATCTGCCTAATGTAACAAAATAAAACAAACTCTGGGAAAACACTTGCAACACACTTGACCAACAGTTAATTTTCTTTTCTTTTCTTTTTTTTTTTTTGAGACAGGGTCTCGCTTTGTAGTTCAGGCTGGCCCTGAGCTTACTATGGAGCCCAGGCAAGCCTCGAACTCAGCAATTCTCCTGTCTCTGCCTCCCGAGTGCTGGGATTACAGGCGTGAGCCACCATGCCCGGCACTGTGGTACGTGCTATTGATGGCTGGTGGGTGTGAGTCTCCACACCCAGCATTGTATGTGGTTACTGGGGATCGAACTCAGGACCTTGCGCTTGCAAGGCAGGCGCCGGAACCACTGAGCTAAATCTCTGGCCCAGTTTTCTACTATCTTAATAGAACTCTGAGCAATGAAAATAGCAAATATGTCAATAGGAAAGTGCATAAAAGACCAAAAAAAAAAAAAGGTAATTTGCACAAGAAATATAAATAGGAAAAGGAGAAATTAAAATCATGCCATCGATGATCAACATAATGCAAATTAATGCACGTCCAGGATACCATTTTTGGAATATCAGACTGGCAGAGATAAAGGATGGCAGTGCTGAGGCGGGCAAGGACAAGGAGAGGAAGCCACTTTCTGGGGCTGTTTAAGTAGGAGCAATTTTATCAAGGGCAGTTTGGACTGTGAATCTAAAGCTTTGACCCAGAAATCTGGCTTCTAAGTTTTCACTTGAAGAACACATTGTGACATTATTTTTTAAATTAAAAAATTAGAAATAATCTAAACAATTATGAAACTATTGTTCTAGAGAACTCAGATATTGTTAATTATCACAATAATACTCAGAATGAGTAGTAAGTATACCTACTTGTCTATAATAAGCAAAGAAAAAATAGCTTGAAGAATAAAAAAGTGTTTTTTTGTTTTGTTTTGTTTTGAGACAGCGTCTTGCTCTGTAGTTCAGACTGGCCCTGAGCTTACTATGTAGCCCAGTCAAGCCTCGAACTCAGCAATCCTCCTGCCTCTGCCTCCTGAGTGCTGGGATCACAGGCGTGAGCCACCATTGCCTGGCATTGTGGTGTGTGGTACTGATTGCTGGTGGGTGTGAGTTACCACACCCAGTATTGTTCTATGTGGTTGCCCGGGATCGAACCAGGGACCTTGTGCTTGCTAGTCAGGCAGCAAAACCACTAAGCTGAATCTCTGGCCCTAAACCAGTTTTGATAGGAAGTATCTCTGAGGGGTGGTGTTACAGTTGATATCTTTTCCTTTTGACTCTGTATTTCGTAACTTCTCTACAATGTCCACAGATGATCTGTGTTGCAAAAACAAATTATAACTACTGGCAACTTTTTCCTTGAAAGTCCTTCTATTCTGATTTTCGAAACAGAAATACACAAAATAACGTGTAAAAGGCAGAATGACATCTAATTGAAGACAATGAGATTATGAGAACACTAGTGAAGTACTCAGAGAATGGAAGAAGACTAATCTCCACTTGGGGGTGAGACAGGCCAGGGAAGACATTGGAAACAGGTGGTAAGAATGTGAAGCCCTGAAGGACAGCTAAGATCTCCACAGGTGCAGAGAAGGGCGTATAACCAATGACTCCTGTGGCCTGATGTGCTCTGGGAAGGCCAGGTGCGTCCGGGGCCTGGGACGGAGGCATATGGCAGGTGGGAGGGGAGGGAGGGGCTGAGAAGGCGAAGCAGCCAGAGCGGAACTGCAATGGAAATGTGTGTGTGCCAAGGTGTCATTACATTTTCTGGGCAATAGTAGAAGGTCAAAATCTGGTTTCTCAAGAAGGGCTGGTGATAAGACTTGTGTAATATCTTAGTGAAAAATGGATCCCCCCAAAAAGTCATTTAACCAGAAAAAGTAACAAGTAGGGACATACACTATAACTTAAAGTTTTGATACATTATCCTAAGTGAAAGAAACCAGAAGCAGAAGTCTATGCACACGAGTCCATCCTTTGGCAATCTGGAACTGGATCATCTAGAGACACAGAAATTGCTGCCAAGGCAGGCTGGGGCACAGACGAGCAGGGCACTGTGGACTAAAGGACATGGGGTTTCTTTAAAGCTGATGAAACGTCCTAGAGTTGACTGTAATGACAGTCGCAGATGTTCACGAGTACTGAAAACCACTGGGCTGTAAGTCTTCAGATGAACAGATACTGTGGTATGTGAACTTTTTCAAAATAAAGCAGCTTATTTTTGAAAGAGATCAATCAGGTGACCAGTAGGCTATATCCAAGTCAGACACCAGAAGGCTGCAAATCAAGAGGGCAGCGCCATGAAGTCATGGAAAGAGGAGGAAGGCAAAGTAGAGGGCCTCGGAATACAGAGCTAACCTCGTGGGGACCGAGGAAGAGCAACTATACCCTGGTGCAGACGCTTAGATGGAGGATGGGAAGAGGCTGAGCAAAACTAATTTGTTTTTCATGCAAAAAAAAATTTGGAAGAACGAAGCCAAAGAGATAGTAAGACCATGAGTGACAAAAAAAGGACAGCTGCACACACGACACCCTCAGCATTTTTAACAGTACTTAGTACTTAACTGCTTCAAGTATAGATTTTTGTAAAAAGGAAATACTATCATTACTGCCATAAATGTCACAGTTTATACAGACTATTCAATAGCTAAATGGCAATGGTTGGCTCCTACTAACTAATGGGCCTGACAAAAATTTACTTTGCTTCTTTGTGTCAAAGCAAGCAAGAAGGTAAGTAGAAATTCTTGGTCAATGAAATAAAGGGGCAAAAAAAAAATCTATTGTACATGGGAGAGTTAACAGATGTAAAATAAATGCATAAGGCAGAAGAAAATAAAGTCCAGCAGCAAAGCAAAGAAACCAAAAGTCAAATAGTCAGTTTCCAAAATTTGCAAACTGAGGTTCGTCAAGTTAAGCCTCTGAAAAATAAAGGACTTTTGCATGTCATGTCATGTCACACTGCCCCTGGTGTGAACTGTGACCATCCGGTAAGGGTACAAACTTGAGGTCACTGCAGGGAAATGATTATGAAACAAAGCGGCTCCTAGTCTCGGGAGAAAGGGTCCAAAAAAAGATCTGAACTGAAAGATTAATCTATTTGCACTCCAGCAGGAGAGGCATCTGAATCCGTCCAGTGGAATTTTCCTGTAAGATCCTACCTAGAAGGAGTTCCAGCGCTGGTTCCCACAGGACAGCACGCACCCGTCCAGGGCAAGGAGCAGTTCTTAGCTCTTACTCATCTTTTGTTCCTGCCACTTGGACCACTGGGTGCTTAAGAAATGCTGGTTGTGTACATGAATGTATGAATTAAAGAAAGGATAGAGCATAGTAGAGACTTGGGGGGAAAAATATTAGCACCTTTTTTCTTTGAGACAGCCCGGGCTAGCCTTGAATGCATGGTGATCCTCCTATCTCATCCTCCTGAGTTCTAGAATTACAGGTGTGCACCACCATACTCCCATAATAACAGTAAGCTTCTTACACTCCAAAGATCCTGAGTGTGAAGTCTGTGGGAGTCCAAGACGGATCCACTCTGCTACCGTGATCCTGTGTATCATCTTAGGGATGAGGGCAAAGTCACACTCCTAGGGAGTGTCAGAACAAGTTCCAGCCTCCAGGGAAGTGTCCATGTGACCACGCTTGTTTGGAACAGGAGACAGAATGGTTTCAGCAATGAGACGAGAGCACAGGATTTTGGGAGTTAGTTCACTTGAAAGGAAAGGTAAAAGTGAGTGACAGCAACTTTGTGTTCAAAGAAGCTACTATACGATTGATAATTAGGATTCTGAATCCATTGAGGGCAGGAGACACTGTGGTGAATTTTCAGAGTGTGGAAGGCAAGGACTGTAGCCGTATTTTCTTTGCACAACGCCAAAGATAAAACAATAAAGATTCTGGTACTGCCAAAATTTATAAGGTGGTTGCAGTGTTCTTGGCCCTTTGCTGTGTGTGTTACATGAATTGTCTCATTAAATCCAGGTGATCCCTGAAGCAGCCCCAGTGTGACTGAGACCGATGACAGAACTAAGGCTTGGCCGAAGGGGGTAACGTACCCGTAGTTACACAGCCACTAAGCAGCAGCGACATCTGTATGTGTGTCTGTGGCGAGCGGTGCAGGCTGGGAGGCTGCATTGCTCAGGAAGGGAGCATCACCTTGCAAAGCAGCCTCCAGGGCCTGCGCCGTAGCGCACTGCTGACCCAAGGACTGCCTTCCTCTCCAGATGGGAAGGTCTGCACTGAGTTCCTGCAGATTTGCATTTCACAGTGCCAGTCCGCCTGGCCTTTGAATACTGTAGTCAGTCTTGGCCGAGAATGCCTTCTCAGACACAGGCAGTGCTCTGAGACTTACCTGGGGGGTGGAGACAGGATGTCTGCTTCGCTTCTCGGCTGTATGGACAACTTATGTCTATGTCTCTTGATCCGTAGGTTTGGGTGCGGAGGTATTTGTGATACTGGAGATCCAACCCAAGGACCCACCCACGCTAAAGCAAGCACTTAGCACTGAGCTCCGTCCCCAGCCCTCACTCACTGACATACCTGAAACATTTCACACATGCCTTACGAATACCTCCAGACCTAGCCCTGCAGGGACAGCCACCAGGTCAGGAGCGTGCGGAGCTGTGCCTCCCCGCAAGGGCGACCGCTGAAGACGTTCTTGCTGCACCTACGGACAGAGACAGCACCAGGGCCTAAAGATGGCTCTGCCTCCTCGCAAACCTCATCTGAATTTTCATGCCGAAAGCTGGAGACACAACCAATCAAGGCTGCACCCTCAAGCGGGAGAGTGAGGGGGTGGAGAAGGCAGGCTTTGAGGCCCAGCTTCTCCCATTTCATTCCGGTTCTGCCATTTACCATGTGTTCTTGGGCCCTGTGAATTTTTGATACCCATGAAATGGGGTAAACGCCATTTTTCCAATAAGATGTGAGAGGGGTTATATTAGATTTAAAAAAAAAAAAGGAAAGCTAATACAAGTATTGTCATTGTCTTTTTGTCTTCTCAGTACTAAGCTTGAACCCAAGGCCTTATGAACGCTGGGCCACCAATGAACTCCGTCCCCAGTCCTTTCTAAAGCTCTTTTTTCACAAATGGCACCAAACTGTGCAGGTCCTGTGCTTGCCCGATCGCTGAGCGCCAGGCAGTGACTCCTCTGTGCGGGACGCTGGGCCCGAGGGCGTCTCCTGCCGGCCTCTGCCTCACTTCCGAGCTGTCCCTGCGCGAGCCTTGTCTTCCTCGCCCACACGGCCCTTGTTCTTGCTTTCCCCGTTCACAGACCTGCTGATGTCCTGGGAGGTCTCAGTGGTCCCCACACCCCAAGAATCAACCCCGACCCCAACTTCTCCGCTCCCTTTCTTATTTCTCTTGCTATTCTACCTCCCCCCACAACTCCGTTCTTGCACATTTTGCTAACTACAGTTTATTTCATCAGATGTGTTCAAAATTATCCTAGAATATTTCTCAAGCTTTTCCTGGGTGTCCGTGTTCTCTTTTCCCATAGGCGATCATCTGTCTCCAAATTGCTTTGCATCTATGGCAGCTAAGAGCATGAACTACAGAGTCAAGCAGCTCAAATACCTTGGAGCTGTACAGCTTAGGCAGGTAACTTGGCCTCTCTCTTCCTTAGTTTACTCACCCATGAACCACAATCCATAGCTCAGAAAATTACTAGGGTTTACACGTAACATTTAAAATACACTTAAGTTGTTATGTAAGTATAACTCACGATCGCTGATGTTTTTATATTCATTATTATTACCATTACAGTGCCTGGAACAAGACTGCTAGCTAAAAAGTATCCAGTAAAGCACAGCACTTTATTGTACTTGGGAACTACCTCTGTTCGTCTAAACTATATGGTTCCTCACTTTGTGTAATGGGCCAGATAATAAACGTTTTAGGTTTGCAGATACAGACCGCTGATACTTAACTCTGTTGTAGCATGGTGATAAAAGCAGCTGTGGACAATATTTACCCAGATGGGTCTGTCTATGTCCCAAAAGAAGTGGAACTTCATGTAACTTTCATGTATTATGTTATCCTTCTCTTGATTTTTTTTTCCAAACAGTTAAAAATGCACATAAACACTCTTACTGTGCAAGCTGTGTTGTAACTGGCAGTGAGCTGAACTCGGCCTATGGACTTAGCTACACCAAGCCCTCGTCTAAGGTCACCTGGGATCCTCCCCAAGATCTCAATGCAAGGCTTTCCCTGTTCAGCGAACGAAGGAGACGCACGGTCCAACCCAGCCCCACGCCCGCACCTCCCACACAGCAGCTAAGGCGGTATCAGTGCTGCTCGCTCCGAGTTTCAGTTCTCCCTTCCTCCTCTGTTCAGACACCCACACTCCCCAGCTTTTCTGCACGCCGCCAGAGCCCAGAGGCACATTTTGGCCACAGAGTGAAAGGTACAACGATGTACAGCAATGATGGAGGCGGTGCCGTGGGATCCCGCTGCCTGGAGAGTAAGCCCCTAGGTGGAGGACAGTTCCTGGAGACTTTTCCAGAGGTCGAGTCATCAAAAACTACACTTATGTGGAGTTAGATACATGATTGCAGAGTGGTTCTTATGGCCCTTCCCTGCTCAATTAAATCCGACATCTTTCTGGAAGCATAAAGTGAAGAATGGTGTTAAAAACAAACACACATAGTAACACCTACCGATACCTAATTCATTATATCCCCTCATCTTAACAACTCATTTAGGAAACCATTCAGCAAGAAACCTGAGGTATTCTTTTTGTCTCGAAGGTGTCTCAATAGGAACGTTAAATCATCTCTTCCATCCATTGACTTGATGACAATAAATCTCCTAATGGCTGGCAGGAAAAGCTTCAAGCCTGCAGCGCCAAAAGCCTTTGGTACTGATGATCTGATTTATCACAACCTCTGCCACCCACAAGCCTACATGCTAAGACAGTAAACTTATTTTCCTACAGTAACAATGATACCAAAAGTAATAAGCAAAGCTAATGAGGTTTGCTGCGGCTTATTGAAACCAGGTGGGATAGCTCAGGGTGGGGACATGAGGGACGGGGGCGGGGGGGGGGGGAGGGTCTAGTCTCTTAAGAAACCTGTAGATTCAAAAGATTCAGTCATTGTCCTGAGCTGTCCTGCTCACTCAAGGGATTTCAGCGGTTAGATGATCAGGACTCAAGGGCCTGAACCCTGGACAGACTCCCACCATCAAATACTGAAAGAAATCTTGTACTGTGCACAAGAGGGTGTGCCTGCTGGGCAAGGTTTGTAAATGAATCTTTAATATTTTCAAATGAAGGTTCCTTTCCAGTATCCCCTGCTGACTAAAGAAGGACACTGACAGTACGCATCGCACGCCAACCGTTCCATTAGGGCTGCGGCCTTTTTCTAAGTCATTAGGAAAGAGGAAGCTGCGAGATCGGCTCATCTGCCCAGCACTGTCATTTAATCCCACTCGCAAAACCACTGCCACCCGAGGCCAACAGAAGTCACCTGCCAGGCTGCACAGCAGGTCAGACGGTAGCTACAAGACTCAGACTCAGGCATCATCTCTCCAGGGCCCGGAAGGGCCCCAAGTGCAGAGCACCTTCTAGCACACATCCTGGGAGCCGGACGCCCGCTCTGCCGCAGCTGTGCACAGACCGGCTCGAGGCTCCTCCTTTCTGGGAAACAAACTCCTCCCAGGAAGAATCTCGAAAGACAGAAAGAGCTGGAGAAGGAACTAGCTCAGTTCATTAACAGATCTGAAGGGAAGGACAGCCAGGGACAACTGACCTTCAGCGTCTGTAAGATATAGAGGACACGGATGGATGCAAAGGGACGGACTCCATCCCCGCCACCTGGGAGGACAGGAAGGGAGCACCTCCTCTCACACGGCACTCCTCTTCCTGAACAAACTGTGTCCGGGCAGCAGGCTGGGGCACACGCCCACTCATCCATGAGGAAAAACTCAAAATCCCTCTCCTCGGAGGGCTGAGATCTAGCCACAGAAATGCCTCACCTGCTGGGTACATGTCGAGAGCTATGCTCTCTCTTAATTCTGTTTTTCAAAATTTTCACAAAATACTATTCAGCCACACCAACTTTCCTGACGATCTCTGCCAGCCCCCAGGCTCTGTGGTGACTGCTCCACCAAGCCTGGCAGATGTGAGGCCAGGGAAACAAGAGACAGAATCCGGACAGATGTCGCTACAGACCTGAGAGGCTGGTGGGAGATAGAACCATATGAAAAAGCAGCCCCACGAAACTGGGTACTAGTGTTTAAGGTCCTGAAGCTCTTACAGGAACGAAAAGCATGTTTGTATCACCCCAAGAAAAGAAAAATAAGTCATGCAGAGGCTAAGCAAAATTGGTGAACTTCTCCATTTAAAAACCAAAATGGGAGGGCTAGGGATTTAGCTCAAGTGGTACTGTGCCAACCTTGGCCACACCAGGGCCCAAGTTTAATCCCCAGTACTGCCAAAAAAAAAAAAAAAAGGGCCAGAGATTTAGCTCAGTGGTTCCAGCACCTGCCTAGCAAGCACAAGGTCTCTGGTTCTGGTTTGATCCCTGGTAACCACATATATATAACAATAGCGGGCGTGGTGGCTCACACTCAGCAACAATCAGTACCACATACCACAGTGCCGGGCGTGGTGGCTCACGCCTGTCATCCCAGCACTTGGGAAGCAGAGGCAGGAGGAGGCTTGCCTGGGCTACACAGTGAGCTCAGGGCCAGCCTGAACTACAAAGCGAGACCCTGTCTAAACACACACACACACACACACACACACACACACATATAGGGGCAGAAATCTTGTCGCTTTTGCTACCACGAACTGCTTCTCCTCTGTGGTGCCCCTCTGCCATGTGCCACTGTGCCTTGGAGCCAGAGGATTATGGACTAAACCTCTACAAACTGTGAGCTAAAAAAACCCTCTCCCCCTTTAACTTTTGGTGTTGGGTATCTTGTGTCAGCAACGAGAGAAAAAATATTTAATGCACAAAGCTCCTGTCTATGAGGAGGGGAAGCAGGATGGAAGGGAGGTTAAATGGGCAAACGAGCAAGATAAACCATGTACAGTACAATTCCTTATGGTGAGTTTTATCATTATGTATGTCTAAATAAATGTTTTGTTTAAAAAAGAAAAATACCTCGTAGGAAAGCAACCAAGAACAGGAGAATCAAAGGGAATTACCCTGCTGCAAGTTCAAAGCCAGAGCCCTCTCTGTATGCCTTTGCCCTGGCCACATAACCTATTTCTGTCTCAGCTTCCCCATCTGCACAATGGAAATCTTAAGAGCAGTGCTAAAAGGATTACACATGCTTACATATAAGAGGCGCTCCACATGGTACTTGACAAAGAAAATACTAACAAACGTTTGTCGCGATACACTGTCATTAGCAGTGCCACTACTTTCTGCCTCACCAGCACCTACGAGGCCTCCCCCAGAAAATGTTTTCTAGAGATGATCTCAAACACTAGAAGCTCATTAACGCTGTCCTCTTCCGCAGGCAAACGGAAACGAGGCAGTCCGTACACCTGGCCGCCTTGTTTCCTTCTAGCAAGCCTCCCGGCTGGGCAAATGGGACACGTCCTGAAATGGGCACTGCCAAAGGGAGCCAACTGCCAAACATTCACATGTCAGAACCACACAAGGGGCCTAGGTGGACCGATGCATCTATACTTAATGAGACGGCAGATCAGGGGCCCAAAGAGCATCCGGGCAGACACACAGGACAACCCCGCCCTGGCCTTTTACTTGGCTGAATGAGGTAAAATGAGACAAAGTGCAATTCCCAGCTTAACACTGCATCCAGAGGTACTCGGGCAGACTCAGGAAGGCACCTGTGCCTACGCGGCCCTTTTGCCTTGAATCACTGCTGCTTTTTGGCAGCCAGGCCGCCCTCAGTCCCGGCTGGGTGTGCTGGCGGTGAGGAAAGGGTGCCGAGGGATTCCTGACAAGGAGCCCAGAGTTTCTCCCCTCCGGGCAGCACCTGGGCTTTCCTGCGGGCGCAGCTTTGCCCTTCCGGGGGTGAGGCTGCAGCTCTGGCCACTGATGGGAACCTGACATTCCCAGTGATGCCAGGCCCTGCCTGTGGCTCGTAACCCAGTGGGAGTGGGTGGCCGGCCCCAGGAGGCAAGGGCAGGATGTGTGCCTCCACTTCCCTTCTCCAGAAGGACAGCCCCGGGCACAGGGACTACGCACCAGAGGACCGGAAGCTTGGGGCGGAGTGCGTGTGGCCGGACAGTACAGTGCTCACCCTGCCCGGGCCTCCCTCGCTAGGCTCAGCCTGCAGGGACCCGGCTCCCCCGGCCTTCTGCAAAGCACCTCGAAGAGACTCACTCGAGGGCTGACTCTGTCTGGGGTTTCATCTGTGGGAGGCGGCTCCGGAAAGCCAGATGTGGCCTAGAGCCAGCCTAGGACTCCGTGCCCTACACTGCTTGTCCTCAGCCCTCACTGCACCCAGAGGTGTGCCACTGCCAGCCGCAGGGAGGCAGGGCGCAGCCCCGCGGTCGCTCTCCCAGCTCGCTCTGCTCCTCCACCCTCCGCCCCGCCCAAGGAGAGAAGGCTCCAGCCTCGGCCCACAGAGCCCCCGAGGAGGCCTTCAAAGCAGCTCCACATGCTGCCTGCAGGGCCACCAGAGTCCTGGGAGGACAAAGTTTCCTGGCAAAATCTGCAGTTTCTCCCCAGACAGACAGCCAATTCACCACCCATCTGGGGCTTAGTGGATCAAAAGAAAAGAGGTAAGGACTTATTTTTACAATGGAAAGTAAAAATATTCTATTTCTGAAACTACAATACAGCTGTCCACACACCCGAAGCAAGAAGTTTCTTTACGGGTCCAGCACGAGGCCCAGCAAGAGCCTGCACAAACCTGCGAGGCTCTGCTCGAGTTGGGTTTGGGGGGGCGCTCTCCTTTGGAGACCAGGCATCACACAAGGTGCAGCCTGACCCTACGCCTGTGTCCTCGGGGAGACGGCCGCCAGCCCGAGGATGCCCGGGAGGTGACAGGAGGAAGGGCCCTGGGGCCTCGGTCCAGGCAAGGGAGACGGCAGCCGCTTGCACACGACGACGCGGACCCTCCTGGATGAAGTCCTCAGCGCCGGAGACTTTCAGCCGCAGCGGCTTCCTCCCCGCTGCCCCCCACTTCCACACCGCACCTGCCCCAGGGCAGCCGCTGGCAGGAAATACTGCAGCGGCGCAGAAGCAGGGTGAGCCGGGACGGTACTCAACTTCGGAGAGCGCGTCACCCGGGCAGTGGGGCGGCGGGCGGGGGCGGGCTGCGCGCTGAGGAAAGGCGGGGGCGGAAAGCACCTCTTCCCTCCTCCACTTACCAGGAGAGCTTGAATCCTCTCATGAGTACAGTCACGATAAGCCGCGGACCGGGTCCTCAGCGCCCCTGCTCCAGCTCCGGAGCTCCCAGGACATATTGGAAAAGATGACGAAGTCCCGAAAGAACAGAATCCCACGAAATGTGACTTGAACACGGAAAGCAAAAGCACAGAGAGCGAGGCAGGGCCAGAACTGCGGCTGCTCCGCGGCTGCCGCCCGCTTCCCCCTCTCCAGCTCAGAGCCGGGCTCCTGAGGCCAAGGGCGGCGAGCGCGAGCCCAGCCCAGGGTCAGAGCTGCCCGCCTGAGCTGCTGCGCGCTGCCAGTTTCTGATAAGGATGGGTGATCCTGCAAGGCTGCGGAGCGAGCCAGCCCTGGAGCGGCGTCCACAGGCGGCCAGGCTGGGCAGGCTGCCGGCCGCCCACCGCCCTCACCTCACAGCGGCCCTGAGCGGTCTCGGGACGGGCTGAGCGGAGCCGGCGCCCAGGAAGAGAGCACCGACCTAGCAGGACCTGCACCTCTCTCCCCTAGGCGGCAGCTGCTACAGCTCCATATAATCTCCTAATCAATGCGGTACCCAAGCAAAGCGCAGCCAGCCACTTCCGCCCATTTAAAGACACAGCGCATGTTTTGTTCCAAGTGGGACGGATGTCAGGGGCAGAGTGGAGTGGGGAATGCGGTGCCAGGAGGGCGGAGAAGAAGGTAGAAACCTCTCAAGGTATTTAGTAGGCACCTACCAAGGGGTTAAAATACCCCACCTCTAGCAGGGGAGGGGAGCCCGGAGCCCAGACCACAGGAAAGCTCAGGACTCCGCCAAGCCCAGCGAGCCAGGCCCTGGGGAGTGCCTAGGTGTTCGCAGCGAGGACCATCTTCCCCAGTGCCCGCCCTCCCGGCGGGTGGGAGGGCCCCGCGGGCTGTGCACTCTCAAGCAGCCGGCACACACGGAACACACAGTCCTCCCCTGCTGGGGAAAGTGCCCAGACCCGGGTGGGCGGCAGCAGCTTCTGGGGCCAGGCAGCCTACAGTCACCTGGGGCCAGCAGTCCTCTTAAGGTGGCCCAGACCGCCCGGCTGAGTATCTGAACAACACGTTATCTGCGACACAGGATTCCCAGAAGGTCGCACCGGGCACCACAGTCAGGGAAAAACGAGCACTTTCAACTTTAAGAGGAGCGTGCAGTTCATTGACAAAGGGGAAAAACAGTTCTTCCTGAATCACATCGGGCTGGGGCCCAGGAGTCCCTGCGTCAATGTCCCCTGCAGCGTGACTCCTGTCCTTCCCCCCACATTACTGACTATCTGGGTCAGTGATGCGGATGGGTGAGAATGAACAAAGAGGAGATTATGAAAGTCCTACTGAACCACACTAAGCCCGTCCCCCGACAGTGGCTCCTACTCATCTACAGATCTCTACATGCTGAGTATACACCATTCATGCCTGACTTTCTCATGTGCTTCCTGAGGAAAAAGTAAGAAGCCCAGCACTGGGGACAGTGGTCGCGCTGCTTCTTCCGACCGCTACCATCTGCCTCCTCCTCTGTCAGGCGCAGCTCCACGAAGGCAGGGCCGTGTCGCAGTTCTGCGCTACATCCTCCCTGCCCGAAATGGCTCGCAGGTCGCTCACAGGGACGCTGGAGAAGCAAGCGTCTGAGCCAAGTGGCCTTATGTAAACCGAACTGAAGTGCTGCAGTCCCTCCTCAGTGGCCAGAGGGTTCAGAAGAAACACATGTGAAAACATACCCAGCTTCACACAAAAAAAAAAAAAAAGAGAGAAGAGAAAACAGAAAAAAGAAAAGAAAAGAGGGCCAGAGATTTAGCTCAGTGGTTCCAGGACCTGCCTAGCAAGTGCAAGGTCACTGGTTCGATCCCAGGTAACCACAGACAACAATACCGGGTGTAGTGGCCACGCCCACCAGCAATCAGTACCTCATACCACAAACGCCAGGCTTGGTGGCTCACGCCTGTCGTCCCAGCACTCGGGAGGCAGAGACAGGAGGATTGCTGAGTTCCAGGCTTGCCTGGGCTACATAGTGAGCTCAGGGCCAGCCTGAACTACAAAGCGAGACCCTGTCTCAAAAAAAAGAAAATAAGAGAAAAGAGCTGGGCATGCTAGCCCACACCTGTGATCCTAGCCCCCGGGAACCTGAGGCAGGAGGATCACAGTGAGTTCCAGGCCAGCCTAGGCTACAGTTGAACTTCAAAGCCGGCCTAAACTCACAGAGAGACCCTCTCTCTCAACAAAGTAAGTAAATAAATAATACATGCTCAGCCTATGAAGATACACACCCCAAGTCCCCCCAGGCTGTGGAGTTTCTCTTCACCCACAGCCCAAACTACACCGCACTCCACGGTCGCTAGGGTCCACACACTTCTCTAGGCAGGTTTTCAGTGATCCCCACGCCTGTGCCCAGCTCACCCCTTCTCAGCGGGAGCTGGGAGGATGCACAAGATTCCAGAAGGCAAGAGAAGCATCCTTCCCGACCTGGGTAGTTCACCAGGCAGCAGCCCCACATCCAGACCCAGCCCGGGGCAAAGTTCACGGACAGCACTGCACAACATCTGGGTCTTTCCTCCTGGCCCTCAGCTGACAGTCATGCTTAAAGCCTGGACCACAGTTTTCCAAAAAGTACGTTATAAACACATTACTGTTGGGCCTGGAATTTAGCTCAAGTGGTACCATGCCTACCTTGGAAGCACCGGGTCTGAGTTCAATTCCCAGTACCAAAAGAAAATAAATAAACATATTACTGTTAATGTTCAAGTCCTTTGCCTTTTATTCTTTAGCTATTGAAGAAAAATCTTAAAACTCTCCTTGGCAAGCATTTTACAAGTGTTATTAAACCCTGACATCCACATGTTGAGGTAGTAATCATCACAATTTTTTCAATCTGATTTACCTAATGGTAAATAGCAAGCAGTATGCAAATTTGGGATCTGAATGCAGATATGACCAACTCTAAACCCAATAACTATACAGATGTATTTTAAAAAAAATAAAAACAGGGCCGGAGGGTTAGCTCAGTGGTTCCGGCACCTGCCTCGCAAGCGCAAGGACCTGAGTTTGATCCCCGGAAACCACATAGAATGCTGGGCGTGCAGGCATGCCCACCAACAATCAACACCGCATACCACAATGCCGGACATGGTGGCTCACGCCTGTAATCCCAGCACTCGGGAGGTAGAGACAAGAGGATTGCTGAGTTCGTGGCAGCTTGCCTGGGCACCATAGTGAGCTCAGGGCCAGCCTGAACTACAAAGTGAGACCCTGTCTCCAAAAAAAAGCAAAAAACAAAACAAAACAAAACAAAAACAGGGGCCAGAGATTTAGCTCAGTGGTTCCAGTGCCTGCCTAGCAAGTACAAGTTTGCTGGCTGGATCCCAGTAACCACATACAACAATACTGGGTTTGGTGACTCACACCCACTGGCAATCTGTACCACATACCACAAATGTTGGGCTTAGTGGCTCAAACCTGTAATCCCAGCCCTCGGGAGGCAGAGGCAGGAGGATTGCTGGGGGTTCAAGGCTTGCCTGGGCTACATAGTGAGCTCAGAGCCAGCCTGAACTACAAAGTGAGACCCTGTCTCTAAGTGAATAAATAAATAAACAGAAACAAGCAAACAAACAAACAAATAAAACAGGGCCAGGGATTTAGCTCAGTGGCACCACGCCTGCCCAGTAAGCACAAGGTCCTGAGTTCAGTCCCTAGTATTGAAAAAACAAAACAAAAAATTCCTGCTCTATCAGACAAGCTGTTGTTCTATTATTTCTTTTAGGCAAGTTCTAGCTATGTAGCCCAAGGTGAAGTGGAACTCAGAATCCTCCTGCCTCAGTCCCCTGAGTGCTGCTGAGATTACAGGTGTCTGCCACCATGCCTGGCTCACGGGCTGATACCTAAGAGCTCACCTGCTCCCACAATCCAAGCGCGGAATAGGTAGACAAGAGGCTAAGCTGGAGGCACCGCTCACTGTAGTGATGAGCTGGCTGGCGGGCTGGCGGGCGTGCGGTGGGAGAGGAGGGAGCGGCACAGTCCAGGAGGACCAGGGTGAATCCCCTGCCTCAAATTCCCCTGGCCTCTTTCTTGCTTCTCAAACAAGGACTTTTCACAGAGCTCAGAAACCCAGTCCCATCCATAAAGATCTCAAAATATGTCTAATCCAAACATAGCTTTGAAGAGGCGTGTCTGCGGTAAATTAAAGACTCAGACCAAGTGAAAGACAGAAATGCTCTCTCCACTTCACCGACTTTCCCCGGCTTGTCTTCTCACAGAGAGCAGTTTGCTCCTGTCTCGTGTCAGAAGATTGGTGGTGCCCGGGGCAGGGAGCCGCGATGCTGCCGTCCTGTCTGGGGAGGAGCACAGGGTTCCTCCAGCTTCGGCTGGGCTCTTTGCAATCTGCCTGCACTTGATATTCATATTTCAGGAAGGACACATTACTTAGAAAAAAATTAGATCCCAAAGACTTCCATGCCTGGCAATATGGTGTATACTGGTTAAAACAGAAAGAGAAAAGGGGTGCTTTTTAAATGCCTAGCATGCTACCAAAAAACAAGGAATGTGTAGAGCTTGAAAGTGTAGTGCTAGCCATTAGAGAAATGCCAATTAAAACAGAGATAACAACTTCCAGGAAAGAATGCCATCTTCAAGAAATCAAACAATACTAAGTGCTCCTGAGGATCGTAGGCAAAAGTAACTCTATGCTGTTGGTAGGAATATAAACTGCTTGCTACAAGCCCTGCTGATGTCAGTGTGGAGATTCCTCGAAAAACTAAAACTAAAAATTCCATTTGATGGCAGTATTCCCCTTCTAGGTATCTTCCCAAAAGAGTTAAAGTCATCATGTTATAGTGAAATCTGCACGTTTATTTTACAGCAGCACAATTCATAACAATTAAATTTTGGAAACAAACTACATGCCCCCCAATAGATGAATGGATAAGGAAAGTGTATTTCCCACCGTGGAGTACTACTCTGCCATGAAGAAGGACAAACTTGAGGCCTGCATAGGTGATGAATACCACTCGAGAATATAACGTTAAGGTGAAACAAGCCAGACACACAGACTCAAATATTGCCTGGTTTCTCTCGTATGTGGAAAAGCGAAAGAGTGCACACAGATAGCAGATACATGGGAAGTAGGGAGATCTTTTTCAAATGGATGGGGGAGAAATGGAGGAGAGGAGAGGGACAGAAGAGACAGGGGATGGAAAAGAAGTATCGAAAGGAAGAAAATGATAAAAACAGCTTTTGCAAATGGGAGGGGAGGCAAGCAAGAGGCGGTGAGAAGGGTAGCGTTGGAGAAAGAACAGAGATGTGTCACATACGTATACCAACTCCCCGTGATGAATACAATCATTATGTCTGGCAAACATACCAATTTTTTTTTTTTAATGGCAGAAACCGATGAAACTGGTCTCGGATTTTATGGCTTCACGAGACACAAAAGCCTAATTGCAAAAGCTCTCAAGAGGCTTAAAGGAGACGTCTTCACACGGGGACCCTGAGGGACATCCCCCTTACAGCCAAGGTGGGTATGAAAGAAATTCACAAGCACTCCCCTGGAGTGAAAATCAAATGTGACCCACCTAAACTCTGCCAGTGAAAAACAATCTCCCCGATAAATCCTAATTCCAAACTGATTCTCACACCAGCCACAGCTACTTACAGCCTGACAGTTCCCTCAACAAGTCATAGAAAAGCAATAACCACAACAGAAAGGAATGATAACTGTAACCACAGTAAATTAATAACTTCTGATTATTCAAAGAGAAAGCCAGCAAAGCTTTTCTAGTAAAAAATATTTGCAACACATTAATTGAGAAGGGAGTTGTTCACGATCTTTATTAAAAATTCCTGTAAACCTGTGAGAAAAAGGAAACATTAGAAAAATAGAAAAGAATAAAAATCTTCTGGAGAAGAAATACTAAGCGTATGAAAGGGTGCTTAACTTCATTAGTAGTCAGGGAAATACAAATTTGGAATTCCAGCAAGAACTGTCTCAGACCCATCTGAACGGCTAAACATTTAAGTCAAACACTCTAAAACTACTAAGGATTGTGGATGCATAAACAATTGCACCTCTAAAACTGTGAACAGTCTTACTCCAGTAACGGAGAGAACTTGCATTTAAGGGTACGTGCACAGCAAACTTTATACCATGTAAAGTGGAATAGTATACGCCATCAAAATTGTCACTCACTGCTCCATGCAGTGGCGCGAATAAGTCTCAGAAGCACCACACTGAACAAAAAGTCAGTGAAGAATACTGCATGCTTCTATGCATATAGGGAAGAAAAAGCTAAGCGTGGCAGTGCATGCTTGTCATCCCAGCACTCAGGAGGCTGAGACAGGAAGATCACCATGAGTTTGAAACCAGCCTGTGTACTACATGGCGAGATACTGTTTCCAAAAATAAAGAGAATACATAAAACCGACACATATACTCTATATTCATAAAATAAAAAAGCAAGGGGCAAGGAAGTCTTTCAGAAAGGTGGTCAAGAGAAGGGACAAGTGAGCGGTACACCAATGTTTGTTTCTCTTTCTGCCTTATGCATCTACTTTTCTTTTTCTTTTTCCAAATGAAAGGATGATGAAGAGTAAAGTCTCCATCTACCAATAAATCCATCACTTACAGATTTTATAAATATTACTTTGCATCTGCCCAATATTTGATGACAACAATTTGAACATAACTAGAAAATAACTGAACATCAATTTTTCCCTTTGGCTTTTTGTGCACAGGCTCGATGAAAGAGTTCAGGAGGAGTCTGAGCATGACAGCGTTTTGTGTTACCTGCATTTTTCAAAGCCCTAACCTATGCAGTAGCTCACAGGGACTAACGTGATGGATACT